>JAOVVI020012339.1:2105-12282 GCA_028571085.2 Nepenthes alata | reverse complement strand
TGATTTGGTAAGATTTGAGGAACCATTGCATTGATGCGGGTCAAAATGAGTCGAAATTTAACTCGATACTCAAATCAGCTTGCGGAAAATTAACGTGTGGGGCGGGCACGGGGCGGGGTTGGGTATCACCATTTAAACATTGCTGTATTTTATGAATTCAGAAATTATTTTCAAATACAATTATATTATCATATATTATACAATCTGTAGTTCAAATGGATCACACAGCAATCTCAGCAGAAAAGAAAGTATACAGAGGAAATCAAAATTACCACTTTCAGGGAGGCTGGAATGGCACAATACCTAATCAATCAATTTATTTTCATGAAGACTGGTCAGTATACATAAATTGATAAGAAGTAAGATCATAGAATATGTTCAAATGCTGGCCAAAGAGTATTCTCCCCTCACACTCATTTTCATATATACACAAAAAAGGGTTCATTTTCAGCAATTGATTGTGATTTTTTATTTTTTATTATTTTATTACAGCAGGAGCATTATTAAGGTTTTTTTTTTTTTTCTTTTCTTTTCTTCTCTTTTGGGAAGAATTGAGGCTGCTGTTGTCAAGGAGGAGGTTCGAGAATGAACAGAGCTGCAGAACTTGCAGAGCAAGGCTGATTTTCATGCACCAACAAACAGGCTTGAAAGCTCAAAACCACAATTTTCAGAGGAAACTGATGCAGTCACCTGTTGTGAGCTTTCTACATAATGCAGCATGAACAGGCACATTTCCTTGAATCTTCCATCTTCTCTGTTTAGGCAATGCACCAAATGGCTTAAGCATTAGCGTTCAGATTGACTATATTAAAGAACCAACACATCAGACGTATGTCATTCACAATACAACAAGCTCATATCATGTACGAAAATCACACCAAAATTTGTTGCCGTGAAGAGCACGGTGGTAGAATTGTCACTGAGTGGGCAGTAGTTTGTATAAATACAAGGTAAAAACTGCATATAATCTATTCAAAATGGCGGCAGGATCTTTGTGCAGCAGACTTTCTTTTCATATACCAAATATTATATCCTGTGGAAGTAAAATTAACCAGCCATCTTCCTTGCGCATAGATTTAGAATCAGAAAGCACGACCAGAATTGATAGCAGTCTGGATTCAAAAAGGGGGATAAAAAAAGCAGATAGTGGCCGTGCTGATCAAAGCAGGCTTTACCAATGTGTAAGTAATTCATCTATTGAGTTGGGTGTAATAATATAAATCTAGCTCAATTGAACAAAAATCGGTCTTCCAGGAGTGACATCTTACATCTAAACATTTTAGGAGTTTTTTGCATTTTCTTGGGGAAACGAGAATCCCCAGCCCCACTTTCTGGAGCTAAGATCAAACTTTGGGTGCATAAGTTTACCCCCAATACTGCAGGAAAAACACTGATCACCCGAACAGAACAGCCAACTGCTACTCTGGTTCATCGAGCGACACAAGCAAACCAACTTAATTTACTCATATACTCCCGGTGTGATATTTTCTACTCCCCAAAATCCTGAATCTCCGGAGAATTTGCAGTCACTGTAATTTGAATCAGAACATATAGCAAAATAGTACGTGATCATGCTGAGGATGTGACTTCTAACAAAATTAGTGGCCCATAATAACCTTGGTTTTATAACTTTTATGATTCCTAAACCTTGTAATGTTTTCAAGGTCTACCTCTTCTGGTATAGGCATTGGCGTAGTTCAAACTGTTGAGGTTCCCTTGGCTAGTCCTCTTGATGCATATACATTGGATAGATAGGGTTCAGGTTTGAGATATCTAGTTTAAACTGTGTTTATCTTTTAAAACAAACTATCATAAACATTTCTCCCAATTTGGACAAGAATAATGAGACCACTAACACATGGCACTGCTGTTTTAGGTATTACACAGATGAAATTGGAACAACGTTATTGCAGTCAGGGTATGAAAAAGTATATATACTTTGGCATCAAGAGCTGATATAGTTCTCCCAGTGCGAAGGCTCTCATGTCCACCCAACAAAAAATATTAGAAGGTGGGTGAATAAATTATAGAGATTGAATAGTTATTTAAATCACTTGATATAATTTCAATAATTTATTTACTTAACTCCTAATAGGATGGATTTAAAAGCCTCCCCACTAAAAAAACCATAACAGCACTCTCTGGCATCGAAAAGGTACTTTCATTAGAGTGACATAGCAAGACGCGTGCCACAAGAGAAGCTGCAGGCCACAGCACATATTTGACTTACTATCTTCAGGATCTTCATGCCTTGTTCCCCGCCCCTCTCTCAAAAAAGGTGAAAAACTCCTTCAGCTCAAAAGAAAAAACATGGGGTGAACATAATGACAATCCCAAAGATGTATATACAGTCAAAAGATTTAGGCAGCATCTAGATGATCACATCTGCTGGCTCATTTGAAAACCCCAATCCCATGAGACATTCATATAAACTTTATAGAATAATTTCATTCTTCAAAAAGAATCAACTTTGTCGGGTAAGTGAACAACACCTACTGCAAGAGGGATGCCTCATGAGCCAGACCTTTTTTTTAAGTAATGGGAACCTCCCCTTCCCCCATTTGTGGACCATAGACTTCACTTGCAAGAGCTACGTATCAGGTCACCTGAGGACTTGAACTGGAGGCCATTGGGTTGCAAACCCAAGGCTTCAACTGGCAGCACCAGTTACCATATATTGTCATATCAATAGTTCCTGTGAGATAGCAGTACATTTGTGCAAAGCCACCAAGCACCGCCTCAAAATATGAACGGATAAATGTACATCAAAGTCGGAAAATCAACCCATGATTAAGATGGAAGCTACCTGTTTTACTTTTTGCTAGAGATGGTTGTACAACAACATGCATGATCATGACCCCTCCAGCAAGCTCACCAAAAGGCGCTCTGCACTGGCCAATTGTCCTGTTGTTTTCCAATATCTTACCAAAACTTATGAGTTTGATCTCATTTACCACCTTTGGCACAATTGTTTTACCTGGAAAAATCAGAACAGATGTTATGATGTTGCAGCCTAAGAAACAAGTAAGCCCAATAGAGACATGACACAACACAGAGTCAACGACACATTATTTTCCCAAAAAATAAATCATCACACATTAGAAATATTCTAACTAAAAGACATAGTTTCTTATTCATATAGGAATTTAATTGATAAATTAATACTACTTTCTAACAAAAAAGCTCTCAAAGTTTCATACCATGGAAATGGCATACTTAAATTATAAGAGCTGTCTCCCTCTCAATTTTCTTGTTTAGGAGAAACTAGCCATTAAAAACTCTTTTTGCGTGGGACCCAGTTAATAAAAAAGAGAAAAAGAAAGGAGGAAAAAAAAAACAATGAAACAAACAAACTCCAAAAAAAAGGGAAAAAAAAAAACAGAAGCAGGTGGCCCTGTCAGGCCACCTGACAACAGCAGGAAAAGAAAAATAGCAGTCGGGGGCTGCTGGCTCTGTAGAAATAAGAAATGGCAGCATGTTGTAGCTGTCCATGCAGTGCATTAACAGAAAAGGGGGCAGTAGTTGCTGGCTGATTCTACAGTAAATATAAAGAAGAAAAACAGCAGCCTGCTGTTCCAAAACAAGCTGAAAAAAAAAAGAGAGAAGTGGAAGAGAAAAGGAAAAGCAGAATCGAGAGGAAGAACAGAAGGGGAAAGAAAAGCTCCTTATTTTGAGGTAATTTTTTTTTTTTTAAATTTCAGGATAAGCATTTATATCTACAAATCTGAATTCTTGGAGAAAATTTTAATCTCGAGTGTTTAACCTTAATTTATTGTTTTCTTGAGATTTATGAGAATTTTAAGTGTATTATTATTCCTAATTGGGTGAAATGATTTGTTAAACATTATTTTGGAGGTTTGAAGATTAATTTTATGTAAATTGAGAAATTGGAGTTAGGTATTATGGAATTAAGATATGATTAGGTCAGTTATGTTAGCTAAAGATTACTTTATTTATTTTGATGATAACAAATATATTTACAAACATTATAATTTTAATGGATCAAATACATTCAAACTTGGAACTTATAAATTTTCATGTAAAAATCATTTCTTTCTTAGAATGCAACTAACATCATGGAGCTGAGATTTGTACATATTATGAAATTAATTCAATTTAAGTTTTTATAGTGATTTTAAAATCTGGAAAATATTTTTCATAAAAACTAGATATCATAATAATTTCATTAATATATTATATGAGGAATCTAGATTCATATATTAGGATTAATAATTATTTAAAATTTGAAAATATGCAGAGATATATGGCAGAAATCAAACAGAAGTGCAATGGTGTTTTACACAAATCTTAATGTACATAATTGATTTTGATTCAATTTTAATTTCAAATAAAAGTACACTTGATAGACTTTTCAGAAAGGTATGGTTTATATTTTTTAGACTTTTCAACTAATTGATATGGGATTTTCAAAATAGCAAATAGGTTCTGCCACAACAATAAATACCAGATTAACACAAGTCTAGTATTTAAATTTTATCTCTCAAATAATAACTTATTTGAATATGATTTTTATGGTGTAAAACTAAACATAACGATGATTCATCAGAATTTTTATAGATTTTTTAAAGATGATAACATCTCCTTTCAGAATTTTCAATGTGAGGCATTAATGCTAAGATGATCATTTATACCCACAGGTTCCTTGCTCTCACCTTCTATATATGCTCTATTTTTCATACATAAAAATAACTTTCCTTCAGTTGAGAAAGATCATAGCACATACTAAACATCCGCCTTCTTTTGAGCACAAAATTTTCCTATCTTTATTGAGAGAAAATTGTATTCACTTGCTTACATTTTCATTGAGAGAAAATTATTATGAAATCAAATTTTTTAAGAATGAAAGAGTAAAGATATTACTTTTGATTAAAATCTCCAAGGTTGAAGGATTGATTGATGTTGTCATATTCGATCTTCACCCAAGAAAGAAGAATGGTTTAGTGAATTTGAAATATCAAGCACTGGTTGGAAACTAAATGTAACCGGATTGATAATGTATAAAATATGGTGCCAAATCTCTCTTTCTCTGCTCTTAATTTATTTGATTGTATTTTGTTTGTCTTCTTGAGCAGACATCTTTTATATTTATAGATGAGTTTTGCATGTGTCACTCATACATTCATGATATGAGGATTTTAGGAATGCATTTGGTGTACATATTGCCATTGGAGCATATGCTAGATGTCTTTGCTATTTGGGAGCTTCTTTGTGCAAGTGTATGATCAAGATATATAAAATGACAAGATTATGTGATTCCAGGTGTTTAATGTTACCATATTTTTATACTTGACTCAATATTTATGCTAAAAGATATTGTAGACAATTGTTTTATAAATGATAAATAGATTCAATTACGGTAATGTTTATTTCAACTTTTAATATGTGTTAATTATTTATAAGAAAATTTGTAAACTTATTATCTATATACTACTGAGCTTATCTTATAGTATGTTATTTGGTTTCTAGATCACTAGGGTTTTGAGACCACAAACACTTCTTAGTGGTTACACGTGTCAAGGTCGGGCTTTTTTGGAGAACTTCAATGTTTTCATTAGTCATTTTTGAGACATATATGCTATTAACTCTATCATGTGTGCCTATTCATTTTTTGGATGAGTATTAGCTTTTTTATATATATACCGGATAGGATGACAGAGCCTCCCAATTTTTATGTTAGTTTTGATTATATTTATATAATATGTTTCATGTTAAGACATGAGAGTTGCTAGCTAGGGTGGGTTCCAAGCTCATCTTGGTTTTAGAGCTTGTCATGGCCTATCCAGCTATGGTCGTGACAGTTTTGATATTAGAGAAAGGGATTTAGATTTCCTATGGACGTCTTGCATTTAAATTGCATACACTAGTATTGATACAAGTTTTGTTTTGTAGAATTAGATATGCCTCCAATGAATCCTCAAGCCCATAGAAATCTTTAGCAAGGTTTGTCTCATCTTCATGGGATGCTGGTTGATCATGCACCAACAATAGATGATCATTCATTAGAGCATCGACATCTTCTTCAAGTCTCTGCTCCTCCACAAGTAGAGACACAAGAGTATAAGCAGACAATAAATTTGTTGTCTAAAGTGCTTGCTTCAGCAACTCAAAAAGAGCCATCTTATATGCAATGCATTACTTTGGGAGCTACTTTTTTTCTATGGCTTTACAAATCCTATAAAGTAAAGACTTAATTTTGACAAATACAGAGGATTTAAGAGTTGCTAACATGTGCAGATTAGGAGAAAGTTTTATACTCAAATTTTATTTTAGGGCACTACTGATCATTGGTGGGTTGCTATGAAATATCGATATCACATTCTCGTGGTTGTTTTTTTTTTGGTAAGTAATTCTCGTGGTTGTTACTTAGAAAGATCTCAAGAGGGAGTCTGATAGCCATTATTTTCTTTAGACTTTCAAAGATGCTAAATTAATGGAGTTAACCAAATAGTACAGGGATCAAGAACAGTAGTACAATTTGAGGAAGTGTTCAAAGAGTTCTCCCATTTTACTCCTATGATAACGAATGAAGGAGAAAATTGCAAACAATTTGTCTAAGGCTTGCATGAAGATATCAGAACTGTCTTGTAAGTCAAAAAGTAGTCTTAAGTACGGCAAGTTAGTTCAGGTAGTCTTAAGAGTTGAAATGAGTCAAGTGAATTCAAAGGTTATAGAAAAACAAGTATGCAAGAGAAGTGGACAAAGTTGCTATCAGGGTGATACTAGTCAAAAAGCATTTAAGAGGGGATGTACTTTTGCTCAGCTGTCTTCTAGTTATGGTGGTTACAGAGATACATAAAGAGGACCAGGAAACTTATAATCTTAAACTAATCAGATTGGAGGTTTAACAAATAGATTGGGTAATGAATTTGAACAAGAGGCCTCCTAAAGAGAGTCAAATGCATGGATATTTCTAATGCAACACTATATGGGAAATTTCATACGGGTGAGTGCTTAAATGGGACTCGATCAGTGTGCACAAATAGCTTATTTAAAGAGAGATTGTCAAATGTTGTCTTTGGGTGGTAGTACAATTTAGGGACCTCAGGTATAGAAGAGTGAAAGTAAGAAGGATCAAATAGGATCTCAGGCCAGCAGAGTTCAGTAGGGTTTTGGTGTTGGCAATACCGTTGTGGATTCCTTTGCAAGTGGAAGACAAGCGCAGCAACTCGGTCAACCTCGAAATCAGGTTAGAGTTTTTGCTATGACTCAACAAGAGGCCCAAACTTCTCCAAAAGGGGTTATAGGTATGGCTTCAATTTTTAGTCAGGAGGCGCATATTCTGGTTGATCCTAGTTTTACTTATTCATTTGTGTCTCAAGCATTTGTGTTACATGTTGATAGAGATTTGGGATCACAAGATTATGACCTAATTGTAACAACTCCACTAAGAGATTCCTTAATTGTTGTTCGTGTGTACAAAGATAGTGTCGTATAGATAGATGACCATGACATATTGGCAGACTTGATTGCTTTATGTACTTTAGACTTCGATATTATTCTGGGAATGATTGAATGGAACTTCATCATGCTATAGAAAATTATTTCATCAGTAGGATCAAAGGAATTAAAAACTGAACTACAATATTGGTTAGACAAGGGATTTATCAAACCTAGTATTTCTCCTTGGGGAACACCTATATTACTTGTGAAGAATAAGAATGCCACTATGTTATTATACAGTGATTATTGACAATTGAATAAGATTACTATTCATAACAATCTCTTGACACGTATTGATAATTTATTTGATTAATTACAGGGTGCTAAGGTACTTTCCAAGATTGATTTGCGTTCTAGTTACCATCAACTTATAATCAATGAAGCCGATGCTCCAAAGACTACATTTAGAACAAGACATGTCCAATATGGGTTTCTAGTAATACTTTTTGAATTGACTAATTCTGCAACTACGCTTGCAGATATGATGAATTAAGTGTTTAAACCCTATCTAGACAAGTTTATGATAGTTTTTATTGATGATATATTGGTGTATTCACGTAATGAACACAATCACAAAGGGCATTTGAGAACGGTGTTGCATGTTTTGCGAGAGAAACAATTGTATGCCAAGTTTAGTAAATGTGAGCTTTGGTTTAACAGGGTTTTATTTTTAGGCTATATAATCTCTACTAATGGTATTCTTGTAGATCTTCAGAAAAAAAGAAGCAGAGTTGAAATGGGATCATCCAACTGATGTTACCGAAGTGAGAAGTTTTCTTGTCTTAACTGGATAATACCGTCATTTTGTGTAAGATTTCTCAATTATTGCTGCTCCATTAACTAAGCTACTCAGAAAAGATATTAAGTTTCAATGGACTGAAGATTATCAACAGAGTTTCCAGGAACCTAAGAGTCACTTGGCTTTTGCTTCGGGTTTTACTCTTCCTTTAGATAATGTTGGATATGTAATATGCAGTGATGCATCTGGACAAGATTTGGGTTGTGTTTTGATGTAAAATGAGAAAGTGATAGCATATGCCTCACGACAGCTTAAGCAACATGAGCTGAACTTTCCTATACATAATTTAGAACTTATAGCTGTTGTCTTTGCTCTTAAAATTTGAAAACATTATTTGTACGGTGAAACATGACAAATATTCACTAATCATAAGAGTATTGAACTCTAACGAAGAATATTTGGTGGCATATATGTTTCTGATTGTTTAGTATGCCAACAAACCAAGGCAGAGCATCAATGTCCTATAGGACTTTTATGGCCCTTACTTATCTCTAAAGGTGATGAGTCCAGTATAGTCCAGGCTTAACCACCAGAATATAGGGATGGGCCCAACGAGCGATGAACAAAGCTTCAAGAAGGAGATCGATCCAACCCAACCCAATCACCACTATAGCGCCCAAGGTAAGGCCTAGAGAGTAATGGGCCAAGATGACAAGTGTCAGTGGCCTAGCTGATAGCACAGACAAACAAACCAATCCGGAAGACTCTTGGCTATGCAGCCAGTAAAATGATCAAAGCATGCGCCTGCAGCGCTCAGAGAACGCGTATGCAGGCGCCACCTAAAGCTGTCGCCCCAACCGTTTGCCGACTAAGTCAGGGAGACCGCTCACAGCCACCTCGCCATCGCAGGACGACGTCTAATAGGAGTGACTCCCGTCAATGCCCCAGCGGCCAACAAACCCGATGCGATAACTGCCACGAGCCTTGGCACCAAAGGCCTTCTCCAAGAAATATTACAAATACTCATCGCCGTTACGAAGCGAGGGAGGATTTTTCCAGAGACCTTTAAAAAGAGAGACGTCTCTTGAGAGGACTTGACTGGAGACCTTAGGGGGAAGAGACTTCTCTTGTGACCTACGGGGACTTTTTTGGCATCTCCTGGGGAAGCCTTTTTCGGATCTTCGGAAGCTCCTTCGAATCAAGGCAAGACTCCCTAACCGCTCGAAGTGCTAGGAGAGAATTAAGCCCTCTTCCTCGGATACGGCTCTCTCCATGACTCTTTATACCTAGTGAGCCACTTACCAAGTGCAACCCTAGTGAGTCACTCGCCGAGTGCAATCCTAATGAGCCACCAATCGCGTGCAACCTATCGGAGCCAAGTCCTCCATTTCTCTAAGCTGCCTCCTACTCGGTTTACAACAGGAGCCCAATCCTCCTCTTACATCCCCCATATAAATACAACTTTGTATTCTTTCACATTCTCATTGTATTTTTCTATTTTCTTAGAAAGATTTCTGCCTTGAGCGTCAAAGGATAAACTGAGTAGTGAGTTCCACCAATCCTCTGACCTCTTGTGTGTAGTTTGTGATGCGCAGATTCCAATTTAATAGAGACAGAGGCCGGATCGACTCCAATTCGACCCGTAGTGAAAGATCGAGTGACTTTCTAATCCGTACCACAACTCAAAAACTAGGGACACATCATTGATGCCGTCTGTAGGAAAACGACTAAAAGTTTGACCACCACTCACCAACTAATCAAGTACGGCCAACACCAATACTCTGACGCACACCTTAGCTAGAAATGACACCTCCCTCGGCAACGACCCCTAGGGGTAGCCGGGAAGGCACACAGCTTGCACTTGACATGACTATAGCTGGGGGCTTCTTCTGCCCCCACACAACGTTTGCATCCAAAGGAGGGAGCCGGAGGAAATCATGGCCCATTGAATCCTGCCTCATTAGCCCGATCACCTCG
>JAOVVI020012337.1:0-12283 GCA_028571085.2 Nepenthes alata | reverse complement strand
TTTTATACTTTTGCATGATTGATTAGTATCATTGACATCTAGATCTAAATATTCTTTACGTGTATTGAATATTTATTGTTTACTGCTTCCGCTATATTTTTTGGGGTCGAAATTTATTTGTATCATCTTAGCACAAGTCGTGCTTTTTCACATAGAACTCAAAATAAACAGGCAATTACGTGCCGGGCGCGGGTTAGGGTTCCAACGAATGGATTTTCACTTAAATCCATCAAATTGGATATCCAATCGTTAGATTAACATATATAGGGCATGCGTAGTAATATTCTAAAGCAAATTATTACAAAAGCCCCAAATTAGAGGCCGAATTCATCCGGCCACAGGGTTAGGGTTTCAATGCAAAAATCGGTCTCAATCCACAAATTAGAACATGAAATTCATATATATGCATAATTAAGGCATATAAATCATAAATACATGTATGGGTCGGGTATCGGGATAATAATACCCAAAGAAGATCGAACAAAAATCAAAAAGAATGGAAGAAAAGGATATGGGTGCACTTACTTCGACCCGATTTATAATTTCTCCAACTAGCTCGAAACTAGAATCGAACCCATGAGCATTGATTTTCCTCCTTCTCTCTCTTCCTTCGCATTCTCCTTCTCTCTCTCTTTCTCCTGAAAACCCCATGAAAATAAAGCTCGACGCGTATTTATACGCGTATTGGCGCTTGAGCGCTCATCGGGGGCCAAGACACCCAAAGGGACACACTCGAGCGCCCATCAAGCAAGCAATTCTGTTAAATGCGCCTTGGGCACGCCTCGGGCCTCCTCAAATGATGGCGACTGCGCGCGCGAAGAGCTACGTAGGAGAGGAACCGCGCAAAGGAGAAGAGGAGGAAATTGAGACTTTCGGGTCCGATTCCAACTTCGAGCTAGTTTGCAAAGTTATAGATCTAGTCGAGACATGTGCACCCATACCCTTTTCTTCCATTCTTTTTGATTTTCGTTCAATCCCTTTCGGGTATTATTATCCCGATACCTGACCTATGCATGTTTTTCTGATACCCATGACTTGAACATGCATATACATGAATTTCATGCTCAATTTCGTAGATTTTGACCGATTTTTACACCAAAATCCTAGCCTCACACCCGGATGATTTTGCTTTCCGCTTTTGGAGCTTTTGCACAAATTTGCTGTAGAATATCATCACCCATGCCATATATATGTTAATTTATCGATTGGATGCCCAATTTGACAGTTTTATGTGAAATTATATTCACCAAAATCTTAACCCGTGCCCGAACCAATTTAGCCCGATTATTTTGGGACTTCTGCATAAATTGGCTTTAAATAATATTTACCCATATCTTGAAGATGAGTAATTACTGATTGGATGTCTGATTTACCATGTTTTGCTTCGTTTTGCATATTCAAACCCCCTAACCCACGAAAACACTGTTCATTAGAGGCATATGAATAATTTTACATAATTTTTGCTTGTTTAATTGTTAATTAAGCGGCATATATTTACATGTGTTTAATTACAGGTTCCAAAAATTATATTTGTTAACCAATTATGAATGACTAATCATTCGGAAGCCTTAACGTCATGTCTGGCTCACGATGGTAAGAGTTTCTACTATTTCTATACTTTACGATATTCGTGTATATAAATTAAGTCATGAGAAGACTTAAATGTAAAAGAAAGATAACAATTATGCAAGTATTCGGAGAAAATTTTATAATTTGTTATATGATTGATTTGTTCTTCCGGATGGATAAATTTGCGAAAGAAGTTTGACAGACTTTCTCTCAAAGAATAAAAAATCATAAAATTGTGACCATGGATTTGTGTTACGGATGGTAATATCCCTTAGCCTGCCATTAATATTATAGTGGAGACTCAAGAATTAACTTGGCCGCGTATTGTAGCAAGTGATACTCTTAACAAGCCTTAAGATAATACTGTGGAAGGACGAGGAACTGCCTTTGGCCCCAAGAGACATGGGGCATATTATTATTGGCCCGTTTATAGGCATGATATGTAGATGGCTCCCATCTGAGTCTAAAATAAGAACTCACGATCTTAAATCATGTAGGGTATCATAATCCTTTTATCGTTCTCCTGCACATTTAGCTAGTAAGGCCTATTGACCCTTGTCAGCAAAGATAAGTAATTATACATAATTTATATTTCAAAGAGAAAAAGGATAAAACATGAGAAGTCATATATATTTTGAAAGCACATTCGATCATATTTTATAATTATGCATCTTCATTATGCTCATATATCTTTCTTTTACTTTATTTTACATATATTGTCATTGTATTGATTTATATTGCACTTGCTAAATATTTGGCTCACCCTTACTATCTTTCCTTACCTCCAATTTAGCACAGGCCTATTATACCAATGGGATATAGTGAAGACTAGAAGTTAACTAGGCACAGGACTCGGAGGATCACACAAGAATTTATATTTTATAGTTTTGTATAAGTTATGAAAAATTGTATGTATTTATATTTTCAGTTATGCTTATCAATATATATTGTATATATGACTAATGATCAGATAGTTTAATTTTTACTGTGTTTGGATATATATATGTTTTTGCAAGTTATTATGGTCTATAACAGGTACCTAGTGACATCTCTTTTGGCTGATATTGTGTTTAGATACACAGCATTTGAGCCACGAATAAAATGTGGTGAATTGGATCCTATGTGATTTTGTGTGTGGTTATTATATGTTGTCGGATGTTGGAGTTATTTTGATATATTTTGTGTATTATACAGGAGATTGTATAGATTTTTGTATCAGCTTGACGGCCGTATTATAAATAAAATTTTACCTAATTTTTAACAAAAAATATAATCCGTCACAATTGGTATCAGAAAAAAAGAGATACCTTAAGTTTGATTTGAATCATATGCAAAAGTTTAGAATAGATTAAGATTGATTAAATAAGTAAATGTAGGCGTAGGGCAACTAAGTTAGATTGGATAGTTCTAGTTATCCTGATTAGCTAGCTTAGACTTGAATCATGTTAGAGTTAGATAATGAGTTTGGTTGTCCAGCGTATGCATCCCACTTAGTGTCCTAAGAGAGACCTAACCCGTGTTGTTTCTATTTCAAAAAGGGTATTAGCATAGCTCCTAGACAAGGGTCTACTCATCGTGGTGGTCGACTGCAAGGTCAAGATGAAGATGTTGTATCGAGGCACCTTAAGGTTGGAATTTGATTGACGTCGATTTAGTGCTTACGTTGATCGATATTGATTTGAGGCCTAGGTTAATCGATTTTGGTTCAAAGTTTAGGTTTGAACGGTTCTTGGTTGAGGTCCTCAGGCTAGTAATTTCTTAAGAAGGGATATTTGAATAAGATGATCAAGCATAATGGATAGGGTGGAATCAATGGCTTGAGGTTAGTGTAATTTGGAGTCAACTCTAGTAAAGTAAATCCAAGGATGTCGATTCATAATTGATTTTGTAATGATTAAGTGTTTGGACTTTTGGGTAGCTCGGAGGTTATAGAGGATAGGATATGGATCCTGAGAATTAAAATGATGTTGTGGTCATCCAATGTTTGAAAAATGATAAGGTAATGTTGCCCTAAGTAAGATAGAAGGTGAAGTCGACTTTGGGTGGTTGACATGAAAAGCATCTTAGGCCTCGAGGATAAAGAGATATTGTAGGATATGTTTATGGATGCTCTATCGATGAGTATTTTGCTTCGATGGTATTTTTGGGAGCATGTTTTAATTGTGGATAATTCGACCGCATGGTTAGGGATTGTCCTTACTCCACATATCAGACAGTGAAGAAGACCAATGCCTTGGATCGAGGTTTTTCGGTAATGGCACAAGTGCAGGAGTGTCACTACCGTGGTAGAAGACAAGATTCCCGAATCTTTACATTTTAAGTATATGTGTTATTTAGGATTTTAAACCTATATTTCTATTTGTACTTCATAAGTTTATTCATTTATTTGAGAATCATATACTTGTACTAGTTGTATCGAGATCTGTAATATTTTCTTGAGACTATTGATATGGTTGGTTGGGATAAACTGATTACCTTGCGGTATTAAGGCTTGATACGATATTGATGATATTTCTTAGAAGAAATTACTAGCCCAAATTATCTTCTAATCATTAAATGGAGGCTGCTGTAGAGGTTGTGCTAGGATTGGCACCAATTTTGGGGACCCTGCATAGAACTGATGAGGCATTGGCTGAGTGTCTTACTGTGAGGTGTTTCAGTACTTTTGGGATGAGCAAGATGAACTGACAAGGTTATTTGAGGGCAACTGAAGGCTTGGTTGCTCGGGAGACAAATGTTTGATAAGCCAGCATTAGAAAAATAAATAGGTGGCTCGTCTGATCTATTACAATGGCTTGATATTTTCTAAGGGTGATCTATATCCATAGTGATGTCAATTGCGAATAATCGAGAATTATGCTTATGGTAACTTTCAGAATTAAGATATAGCTATTGCGAGTTCCAACAATACATTTGGGTTTTGTAGGTTTGTTGGCATCTTTATGGGCTTTATGAATTGGACCTTCCGGTCATGATTAGGTCAATTTTGGTGATGGCTTCATTGATAAATTCTTAGAATCAAAAGGGTGAATGAACCCTATTTGAGGATCGTGTCATGGTTGGCGAAAGACAGTTAGTCGTGTGCTTAATTATGAAAGGAATGTAAGTTTGATTAAGGAAAAGTATTATCAAAGGAATGTAAGTTTGATTAAGGAAAAGTATTATATTGGGCATGTGGTTTCTCCGGTAGCATGAATGTGATTCCTTAGAGTTTAGGTTAATGGTTAATTTGGGAAAGATCGATTGATGATTCGAAGGTGTATGGCTTTCTTGGGTCTAGTTGAACCCGAAAGGGTAATCCAATAAGTATTTCTCGAAAATTACAGCCCCGTGAGGCGTTTGGCTTGGAGACAATCAATATTTGTCGGAATGGGTTATGCGATGGTAGTTTTCGAGGGATTAAGAATTAGTTGTCGACTTTATTATTTGGGTTGGCCCCTAATGGGTCTAGTAAGTTATAGTAGAATGTGATTCTTTTGAGAAAACTCTAGGATTGTGTTTCTCGTGACTTGTAAGGGTGGTTGTCCTTGACTAAGAGAGTATAAAGCCTATGATCAGAATTACCTCACCCATAGTTTGGAGTTAACCATTGAGGTCATTGTTTTAAGAATTTATAGGTGTTCCTTATAGAGATAGTTATGTCCAATGATTTTCAAATTTTGAGGAGTAGTGTCATAAAGAAGAACGGATTGTTCGACGTGCTAACGGGTTAATCTGCTTAAGGATTAGAAGGGGTATTTCGGTCTCCTTCAAGACAGGTGAATATCATTGTTGATAAATGATATCAGGAATCTTCAGATTGGAAATTATCTCGATGCATCATAAGAGATGTTGTAGGATGAATCTCGAATAGCTCCCAATATCTAAGCAAAAGGGGGTACTCTGCCTTTGGTTTCAGGAGGCGGAGTGGCCTCCTAAGCAGTGAGGTTATAAATTATGAGATGAGAAACCCTCACCGTCTCAGTTTTGAGGAAGTTAGGGCAGAAAGAATTATGATGCTATTTGAGTAATTGTGGATTTGGCTAGCAAGGACAGCCCACTTGTCATGAATTTGGATGATACGACCGAAAGGTATAAGTTGACTCGTTGGTATGCCAACAAAATGATAAGTTTAGTAAGTATTCGAGTTTGAGATTTTGGGGTGATTGTTCAATTGCGTTACCTAGGTTAATTATAATCTAAGGATTTTGGGCATACCTTAATCGTATGATATCCTTGGGACTTTCCTTAGGTTTGTCACTGCAAGGTAATCTAGGTGTCTGATATGAATTAATAGACATAAGTTGCAAGAGGATTCTTAATATCCCAATAAACAGATAATTAGAGTAGCGCAATAGAAGCATATGAACCTTTGGATCAGAAATTTTGAAATGGAATTAAGGTTCCAAGTAGAAGATCATTCTCGAGACGTAGGAAGTATCGAGGTGAGAGCCTATTGGTTTGTTTCAGATTTTGTATTAAGTCGGTAAGATAGTCAATAATTAGGCATACCTTTAAATTTGGGTAGATTATCATAATGTCTCCCATGTACCAATAATTGAGGAAGTAGGTTTTTGATCGGGTTTGACCATTGAGGGAGATCAGGGATTGTCATATAATAAGGTTTCAATCTCGATTTTAGATAAAAGGCATTAGACGTTGAGGATCAGGATGATTCAAATGATTAAGGTTCGTTAGAAATAATCGTCTCT
This sequence comes from Nepenthes alata, assembly GCA_028571085.2. Classification (NCBI taxonomy): domain Eukaryota; kingdom Viridiplantae; phylum Streptophyta; class Magnoliopsida; order Caryophyllales; family Nepenthaceae; genus Nepenthes; species Nepenthes alata. The sequence goes on along the minus strand of JAOVVI020012337.1, from coordinate 6,023 downwards.
CCAAGAAAGTGATTTGGGAGTACGGAGACGAAATCCGGAAGGACTATTCCCTATTGTTAAGTTATGAGGTTCGTTAAATTTTGAAGACGAAATTTTTATAAGTGGAGAAAAATATAATATCCTGAATTTTTATCCGATTTAATTGAGATTATTTAGTATGATTTTAGGTAATTTAGGTGTGATAAAAATTAATTAAATATTATAAAATTTTAGAGGATATTTGGACATTATAGGGCCGGCGCCCGAGATGCGCCCGTTTGGTCGCCCGAATACTGAATTGAGTTTTGATATTTGAAAAAATAGGATTTAATATAATAATAATAATAATAATAATAATAATAATAATAATAATAATAAGGGAAGAAGTCAAGGTTGAGAGGGAGAGAAACGGAGGGCTAGGGTTTTCAGTGGCGCGGCGGTGGAGAGTTTGCTTGGGAAGAAGGCGGCGTTCGGGGTGGTCGACGGTGGTTGACGAAGGTTGTACGCAGCGGGAGCAACCCAAGCAACGGTACCTACGCGCGCAGAGAGCCACACAAAAGAGGAACCGTGCGAAGGAGAAGAGAAGAAAATGGAGGCTTTCAGGTCCAATTTCGATTTTGAACTAGTTTGGAAAGTTGTAGATCGGGTCGAGGCAAATACACCGATACCATTTTCTTCCACTCTTTTTAATTTTTATTTGATTCCCTTCGGGTATTATTGTCCCGATATCCGATCCATACATGTATTTATGATACCCATAACTTGAGTATGCATATACATAAATTTCATGTTCAATTTCGTAGATTTTGACCAATTTTTGCATTGAAACCCTAACCCTGTGCTCGGATGATTTTTCCCTCTGATTTTTGGGCTTTCTATATAAATTTTCTCCAGAATATCATTACCCATACTATGTATATGTTAATTTTTCGATTGGATACCCAACTTAGCAGTTTTATGTAAAATTATATCCGCTAAAACCCTAACCTGCGCCCAAACCCAATTTAGCCCAATTATTTTGGGACTTTTACATAAATTGGCTTTAAATAATATTTACCCATGTCTTTAATATGAGTAATTACCGATTGGATGTCTGATAAACCATGTTTTACTCCGTTTTACATATTCAAACCCCTAAACTCGCGAAAACATTGTTCATCCGAGGCATATAAGTAATTTTTTATAATTTTTGCTTGTTTAATTGTTAATTAAGTTGTACATATTTGCATGTATTTAATTGCACGTACTGAAAATTATGTTTGTTAAACAATTGTGAAGGGTTAATCTTTCGGAAGCTTTAAAGTCATGTTTGGCTCACGGTGGTAAGAATTTCTATTATTTCATACTTCACAATATTCGTATATATAAATTAAGTCATAAGAAGATTTAAATTCGAAAGGATGATAAAAATTATACAAATATTCGGAGAAAATTTCACAATTTATTATATGATTAATTTGTTCTCCCGGATGGAGAAATTTGAGAAAGAAATTTGGTGGACATTCCCTCAAAGAATAAGAAATCATAAAATTAGAACCGCGGATTTGTGTTATGAAGGGTGATATCCATTTGCCTGTCATTAGTATTATAGTGGAGACTCAAGGATTATCTAGTCGCGTATTGTAGCGGGTAATACTATTGACAAGCCTTATGATAATATTGTGAAAGGACAAGGAACTGCCTCTGGTCCCCGGGAGACATGGGGCATATTGTTATTGGCCCGTCTACAGGCTTGATATGTGGATGGCCCTCCTCTGCGTCTAAAATTAGAGCTCACGACCTTAAATCATGTGAAATATTATGATTATTTCCTCGTTCTCCCACACCTTTAGCTATTAAGGCTTAGTGGCCCTAATCCACAAATATGAGTAATCATATATAATTTACATATCAAAGATAAGAATGATAAAATATGAGAAGTCATCTATATTCCGAAAGCACATTCGATCATGTTTTATATTTACGCATCCTCATTGTGCTCATATATCTCTCTTTCACTTTATTTTACACATATTGTCATCGTCTTGATTTATATTGTACCAACTGAGCATTTGGCTCACCCTTACTACCTTTCCTTACCTCCAAATTAGTACAGGCCTATTATACTCGATAGGACAAAGTGGAGACTAGAAGTTGACTAGGCACGGGACTCGGAGGATCACACGAGCATTTATATTTTGTAGTTTTATATATGTTATAGAAAATTGTATGTATTTATATTTTTAGTTAGGCTTTTTAATGTATATTGTATATATGGCTAATGATCAGATAGTTCAATTTTCATTGTGTTTGGATGTATATATGCTTCCACAAGTTATTGTGGTCTATAACAGGTATCTAGTGACATCTCTCTTGGCCGATGTTGTGTTTAGATATACAGTATTGGGGCCACGAATAAAATGTGGTGAATTGGATCCTGTGTAATTTTGTGTGCAGTTATTGTACGTTGTCGGATGTTTGAATTATTTAGATATATTTTGTGTATTGTATAGGAGATTGTACAAGTTTTTGTATCAACTTGACCGCCATATTACAAACAAAACTTTGCCAAATTTTTGACGAAAAATATGATCCGTCCATATTACAAACAAAACTTTGCCAGATTTTCAACAGAAAATATGATCCGTTACAGCTCGAGCATGTGGGTAGGGTTGTTTTCGTTGATGGCAGTGGAGTGTGGTCGCTGGGTGGCAATCGATTAGGGTTTAGGGCACTGGGTGGTGGTTGATTAAGGTTTAGGGTGAGTGAGCGATTAAGGTTTCTGATGGTTTGAATGGTCGTTTGGGTGTGTTTGACTTGACGTCGATTGGAGTGGTAGCGGTCGTGGTGGTTAGTGGCGGCGTGGTGAGCTTAGTTCTCCGGCCTCTAGCGGCGGTTGCTTCGTTCGACTGCAACGGCCGCTTCGTGCTTTTCTACTACTTTGCTTTTTCCTCTTTTTTTTTTGCTCAAATTTTTTTCTTATTTGCAATATGAGGAGGCAGAATTGCCGGGACTTTGCTTGCCGAAAGAGGGGCTAAACTTTTTGTGGTAGTGTGGTGGTGGAAGTCACGAGGACGAGACTGTTGCCAGAGGTGGTGACCATGTGGAAGGCCATGAACCAGAGGAGTTGGCAATGACACTAATGGAGTTAACGGCTGCTTGTTGTAGAGTGGAGGTAGGCGGTGGTGCTGGTGGACTTAGTGACGTTGCTGATAGTAGGATAGGGATTTAGTTTCTAATACAAAATTTGATGTAGGATAAAGGGGAAGAATAGGGCAAGGGAAAGAAAAATCAGGAGAGGGGGAGAAACAGAAAGAGAAACCAGGAGAGAGAAGAGAAAGTAGAGACCGAGAGAGATGAGAAATATTACAATCAATTAAATTATATTCAATTCATCAATACTTTTCAAATAATAAAGTTTAAAGTCCTTATATATAAAAATTCTAAACCTAAAATAATGCAGAAACAATATAACTTTTTAAATAAATATAATATAAGTTTATAAAATAAAAAAAATCTCAACATAAAAAGAAAATCTCAACCATAATAAAATCATGCAAATCAAATAAAATTAAAATCTTTTAAATCAAGTGAAATAAAAGTAAATCTCTTCTAATTTAAAATCTTTATGATATCTCCATCAAAAGGAGCTTGAATCCTCCTAGATTCTTCTATTTGAATAAAGTAGACCAAATCTGGGATTTTGAATAAAAATTCTAGATGGAGAAAAAGAATTTGAAATAGCCTTTAATAAATAAAATCAATATGGGGCTTTGGCTCAGCTTTGTGAGGTGCACTGATTGCCGGAGATAAGGGTTGCTGGTGATGACGATGGTTAAGGCTCTGATACTATGAAAATCTTATGAAATAAGGAGAGATGAAAAAATCTCACAAATGGGTTAATTTTATTCACACACATATATGTGGTAATTTATATTTTTTAAAAATACTTAATTGCCTTTATAAAGGAATATTCATTGGCATATTTTAAAGCACATTTTAAGATATATTCTAACAAATATTATAATAGTAACACATTTTAACACTGTATGTAATTTGTTTTTCTTTTGTTATTCTTAACGCTTCTGTTGTTGATATAGCTGCTACCGTAGATGAGTTACCATAAACAAACACATTTGGTTTTGAAGTGTCATCATGGAAAAACATGTGAAGGCACTGCAAAGTATTGCTGCAAGCTTTTAGATCCCTACCATGCAAAATTATTGCTAGATGAATTAACGTGGGAAATATGACTTTGATCATGTCAGCGAGAGTTGTCTTTGTGGTTTGAACCACAGATATTTTAGCTTAATACTGTTGCTTGTCAGATGATGTGCAGAAACAATATCGCTTGTTCAAACAAATTCGTAGAGAGAGAAATTTCTAACCGTGTTTACCAAATATGTAGGTCTGCGGCAATTTCTTGAAACAGCTATGCTTGAATGGCCATGCAAAGTAGGTGGCTATGTGAAGGCAAAATCAAAAACACAAGCTATTGATTGTGAAGTAAGAAGACAGGCCCATCACTCATTTAGTTAACTCTACAGCAACCAAAGCAACAATCAATCTTGTTTCAATTGCTGGTTTTGTCCTCCTTTTGGGCTATTTAATTGTTGAGGAGCGAGAAACTGTTGGGGCAAAAGAGGTTGGTCGGACAGAATGATACACAGTGAAAGGAAAGAGGAAGAAGAAGCACACGCACGTTTTATGTGGAAACCCTTACGAACCAAGAGAAAACCACAGGAGCAGTGTCGACAGCAAATCCACTATGTGGAATAGGTTACAAACCTCCAAGATGGAGTATCCGCTACACACCCGAGAATGACTCTCTCTCACCGGTGGTGCACTCCCTTCTTTTTCTTTCACCATTGGATTTTACCTCCTTGCACTCTACCGTGCTCAGATGCTCTCACACTCATGCACATTTCTGCATGCCTAGCATGAGTATATATATGGTGGTCAGCCCGGAGGCCTTCAACCAATAGGCTGGTTGAGTGTGGTCAAATGCCTGCCACCTGCTCTGCAACCTACCAACAGCTTTATCCACCGACTCTGCAATCTGCCGCCTGCACAGACAGCGCACGCGCAGCAGGTCTGCCACCTGCTCTGCTATCCAACTTGTTGTCAGCTGTCCACGACGTCCTCAGTTGTTGCTGCAGTCAAATCCCTTGGCCGTCTGTACCCATTGGCTATCGCAAGAGTCTTCCGGTGTTCCTTGGTTGATTCCATACCAGTAATACCAACTGGTAAATTCTTCATTCCCAGACTTAGCCGGTCAACCTCCCATTTACCGTCCTCCACAGCCATCCGGTCAACCTTCCTGTTGACCGTCTTTGCCACCCGTCCGCCATCCAGCAGCACTCCTATAGCCCTCAGACGGTCAGCCTCCTATTGACCGGATTCAGTTGGCCGTCCGCCGGTCAATCTTCATTGACCGTCTTTGCCTTCCAGCCGGTCAACGTAATACACCTCAATGACAAACTAATTTGTTGAATCACCCATAAGGGAGTGACCTACTCCAACAGAAACTAAAGCTCTAACCCTGTTGCCAATCTGTACCAGTGCAGCAGAGCCTTTGCCCAATGTGCTGTGAATATCCAGGCTGCTGTTATCAGTGTTATTTGTTCCATCTGTAAATTTCAATAATCAAACTGTATTCTTACTAACATAGCAAGCAAAGTTACACTCTTATAATATTTTCCCTGAGACTTTACTTTTCCTTTTAATTTCAGAAGTTCAAATGTTGGTTTACCATTTGTCCGAATGTAGGAAAATTTAAAGGTGGTTAAATTATCATGGAAAAGTTTACTCTTGAAGTTTATGAGTCGAGCTTGAACCTAATTTTCAGCTCACCAACTTAACAATCGGAACTTGATCCAATTGATACTCTCAAATTTCAATTTGTTTACAGCCTTGTACGCAATTGCCGATGCCTGTGATAACAACGGACATGATTAACAACTGTTGTCAAAGGGATGGAACTAATTCCCGTGGAGGCAAATGCGGTCATATTGTTGGGGCACGGGGGCGCTCGGACAGAATACTCCTGTGCACAACGACCGAGA
>JAOVVI020012336.1:0-12284 GCA_028571085.2 Nepenthes alata | reverse complement strand
TTACCACCCGGGCTGTAAGTTGATTTTCATAGTGCATTGCTTCCCTGGCCGTTGAAGCCCGGAGTATTTTTCTCGATGCCGTGGGTATCGAGTTTTCACTTCGTCACCAAAAATCGTGTCTTTTTCATTATCGCTCATCGTTTTATATATTGTGCATAATTGTTAGTCTCGTTAGCATCTAGAGCTAAATATCCTTTATGTGTATCAAATTTTTATTTTTGCTTCCGCTATAATTTTTATGGGGTCGAAACTTTATTGTTCACGCTAGCACGAGAACGTGCTTTTTCACTGTGTATGTGTTGTGACTAAATTTTTAAGATCTGGATATTTATATGCTTTATATAGGTTTGATTTAACTAGGTTGTATGTATGGTTTTTGTTCATTTTCAGAAGAAACTCTACCAAATTTTCTGTAGAAATTTATATAATAAATCAATTGCATATTAGTCTGATTTGGTTAAGTTTGATTACTGACAGAGGTTATTAGTGGATTATGACCCGTTCCATCATATTACTTCTCATGTTTCATGAAGGAATTTTATGATCAACGCATGTGTTATGTTTTACATGTGAAATTCTGTTCCACGGTTCATGCTTGAAAATTGTTCACAGAAAAGTTATCTTGTATGTTTAATTACTGTTAACGAATCAGTTTGCATGTTTAAGATCTCACCCGCTAGGATGTTCACCACTTGTAAAAGTAAGATTGCATGTTTTTTAGGACTTCACTCATTTGAAGCTTAAGATAGTTTTGACGGCCGAGTAGTTGTAGGGCTAAAATGTAGCCAATTCTGATTGTTGAGTAGCTACAAACCTTAAATGTAGCCAGTTTCATTATATGATAGTCAAATAGTTACAGACCTTAAATGTAGCCAATTTTGTTATATGATGGCCGAGTAGCTGCAGGCCTAAAATATAGCCAGGTTTGATAGTCGAATAGTTATAAACCTTAAATATGGCTAGTGTTTTCAACGAAAATTTGGTTTTGGATTTAAACTCGTTGTAGAAACTGGTACTCATGAAAATGTATTTGTCCCGTATTTTATGCTTCTATATGCAAAATGCCCTAGTTCAAATTTTTTAAATCTCGTTCGAAGTTGTATTTATGCATGTTTTCATTTAATTGTACCTTGTTGAGCAAATCGCTTACTCCTTCCTATTTTCTTACCCTCAGATGACCAAGAATTTATGTTGGACAAGAAAGAGTGAAGTTGAATAGTCTATCTAGGCAAGAAGGCCGATTGGGATTTATGTAGCAGTGCATAATCGACCTTGATGTATTTTGGAATATTCTGGAAACTTTTGTATAATGATAAATAAAAAGGATATTTAGATGTTTCCACTAAATTGTTATGGTTTGAGTAATTTTGGTTCCTAGTAGCATCTCGTACATCTTTGGTATTGTTCTCTAACCGACCGGCCATGAATCTCGAACAATCACATTGTGACCGACCTTCATGAGGCCGACCGATACATCGTTGTTTTTGTCCTCTAACCGACCGACCATGAACCTCGGACGGTCACATTGTGACTGACCTTCATGAGGCCGATCGATAATCTTAGCCAGCCAAGTTGGGGCCAACTTATGTGTCCAGCCGTTTGCGATCCTGTGCATAGGAATGAAATTTTAGGTCCACCCATTTATATGTCTTTTGTGTAGAGTTTATTATCCAGGTTATATGTATGATTATTGACGGAGGTCATTGGCAGACTTTGACCCATTCCATCACATACCTTTTCCTAGGAAAAAACTTTGTGATTTGATATTCCCGAGTAGAAGCTTTAACCATTTCTACCAAAGAGAAAAAATTTTGTGATATGTGATATAGAGACCCTTTTTGATTGTATTTTTATGAGAACCATCGTAAAACATTAAACAAAACTAAAAATTTAAACGTTGTAATATATCAGACAGACTTCGGGACTACACTTATTGTCCACAAGGGGCAAAAGAAGTGGTGTTTGGTTCCGTCTTTAAGAGATAATATGTAGTTGACTCGCCTATGATTTGAAATAGTAGTGACATGGCCTCTAGTTACCAGGAGTAGGAGTAACCCTTCCTCAAATTAGTTTATTGGTCTTTGGTTCTCTAATTTTTTTATACTTTTGATTTTAATATGTTTTCCTACATTGATTTATATTAAGACTTCATTTAAGATTTGTAGATTTTGCCAACAGTTAAAATTCAGTCAGACTCCTATATTTGGATATATGGTTTCATTTTGGATTGTTCGGTTTTGTTTTGTATTATACATTTGAATATGAGATCACATTTGAAATTTCATTGATGGACATTTGGAATTGTGGTTTTTATGTGTTTTGTATATGAGTTTATCGCCTTCAATCCTGAATTTCAAATGCATTGTTTGATATATATATATATATGTATGTATGTATATTTATATGTATGTATGTATGTGTATATATATGTATTATAAATTGATACTTTTTAAATTTTAGGCTCACATTTTCGTTTTGTTATCCCGTTCAGATTAGTAGGCTCTTGATATGTTACAGAAAGTTTGGTCGCGGATTGGATTGAAGTCTTGCTTATTTTGAAAAGTATTAGTATTTTATTTGAATTATGATCGTGTTAATCGTATTTTTGGATATTGAGAACAGTCTGATGCAGGCTTATGGTTCTGTATGGGGTCAGTTGTGTCATTTTGTTGTTTGGTAATTGATATCGTTGGTTAGCATTGGATTTGTGGTATATTGGTTGTCACCTTTCCTCAAAACATTGTGGAGCAGGTTGTATTTATTTTATTTATTCGGATGAGTTATCCGATGAAATTCGGTGAATGATTTGTATTTTGATTTGTTATTATTGAATGTTGAGATTACATGGTTTGTTGTCAAGTCATGCTGGATTTAGAATTTGTTTAGTTATTATTCCATATTTGGAATTTAAATTTTTGGGTTGTAATTAATTATAATTGTAAGATTTGTTTTGATCCAATGCCGTGATAGGAATGGTATTAGAGAATTAGGGAATTAAATTAGGAAACTGTTTTACTAATAAGAAGAGGTATTTTGAGTTAAATTAGGGAACTAATCATTAGAATATTTCAAATGATAGGTATTATAATGACAGATAATAGAGATTTCAAATTTGGAGGATTGGGTTTGAACTGCGAGGATGATTGTCTTACTATGATGGATCACATAAGCGACATTATAGCTCACATGATCCAGCGGTAAGATGGGGACTTATCCGCAGCAAGCATGAGGAGAATGGCTTATCAAGGGCATGGCAGGATGCTTTTTGACCTCTTCAAGAGCAAGCATGAAGTGAATGGCTAATCATGAGCATGGCAGGATGCTCGTTGATTGCTTCAAGGATGAGCATGTCCCAGAGTTCTTGGGAGAATTTGACCCCATCAAAACTAAAAATTAGATTCAAAGAGTGGAGAAGGTGTTTGAGGTGATAAATTGCCCTGATAAAAACAAAGTTATATTTACCATGTAAAACTGGAAGGCAAGGCGAGTCGGTGGTGGGCCACTCTATGCCAAATTTTAGGGATGGAGAACAAAGAAATTTCGTGGGACTTTTTTTGGAGGCATTTAAGGAGAAATTCTTCCTGTCCTGCATCCAAGAGATCAATGAGGTTAAGTTTAGCTGATCGGAGCAAGGAAAGAAGACTGTGGCGGAATATAATACGAAATTTATAGAGTTGTCTCGTTTTGAACCCACATGGTAGTGGATAAGCTTGAAGAGCCCGAAAGTTTTTACAATGGCTGCAAGATTCAATTCGAAAGCAATTGTTGCCTCTCCGACTTCAGACTTATAGTGGAGTGTTTGACTGGACCCTACTTATTAAGTAAGAGTAGCTGAGTGAGAAATATTTTTTAAGGAGATCAGAAGGTTGAAGCCAATGTTCAAGGGCAAGAGGCTTCCATTTGAAGTATAAGACTCCAGACAAAATAAAAGCAATCAGGGTGAAGTCTTCACCATTGAATGTCACATCTCAAATCCCGATCCTAAATTAAATTCTTAATCAAAATATTATTAGTTAACCAATTAAATTTCGAACGTGAACTTCACGTCGATATTTCGATCGACCACAATTAAATTATCAATATTTCATACACAAGACCCAAATTAGGTGCCACATCATATGTGGTTTCAACACCGACCCAATCATGATATCAAACCCTACATAATGAGTGATGTTTATTTAATATATAATCAGAATATACAAATGCTAAAACATAAATCATAAACATTGCTGCTAGACAGTCAACACACATGCCAACAAACCATAAATATAATACTGAAATCGACATCTAATTATCGAACAACTGACAATTCTCAAATGCAATTACAACCTATTATTCGGAATTAGAAACATCAACTTATTACATCATCCAATACATTTTAAAGCTGTCTAAACTTAACACAACACATTGACCGATGCCAAACACAATAGTACAACATGTTTGACGTCTAAATGCTATTTGAAATCCAACTGCATCATAAACCATTGTCCAAAACTAAAATTTAAATTGAATTTACAATATTAGTTACTGTCCAAAAATATAAAATAATATTAAATATTGTCCAAAACAACGTTATAATCCATAAACATAACAATCTAAGCTTTCCATGTCAGCCAATCCTTCAATTATGTTCATCTAGCAAGAACTTGTATATCTCATCTGAGGGAGGCAGAAAACAGTAAGGGTGAGCCAAGAACTCAGTAAGGCACTATAATAGAACAATGAGCATTTATACTTTGCATTAAAACATAACAGACAAATTATAGAATATGATCGAATTCAATGACATGACATTTTTGCAAAACTTATATAGGAAATTTAGTTTATATATTTTTTAGGTTTCTTATCTTATTCTTATAGATTTACATCATCAAAATATATTTAATTCTTATTTTTCTTAAGGACTAGGGCCAGTAGACCTTATCGCTTAAAAGAGTGGATAATTAAAATTCGGGTTGTGTATACTTTCACACAACTAAAGGCCATACATTTTTATTTAAGACCCAAAGGTAGGCCGTCTACATATTACCCTATAGATGGGCCCAAACGTTACTTATCACCCATGAATGATAGGCTTAGAAATTAATATACTACTATAATATACTAAGACATGTCATAATATACTACCTACTAAATCATAACCATGGTCTAATACAACTTCTATAACGGAACGGGTCCTATCCTTTAAGACCCTCTGTTAATGACATATAATCTCTAATAATTTAGTAATTAATACATAATAATTACTTAATGATTCTGTAGAAATTTTGGCCAAATTTTCTCTATATCTGGATAAAAATAAGAAATATAACCTGTTAATAATAATCTGTACATAATAGTCAAATATTAAAAATATAAAATTTTAATCCTTTCACATTCTCAACACATCCACAAACATCCAAAAACCCATCACTACACCACTGCAAAGAGAAATCATCATTCCTTCACAGGATCACAATCCAATACAGTAGTCTTAGCTACAATATTGGATCATGAGAGATACCGTCTAACTTGCATAACCCAAAAAAATACTTGCAGAAGCATAGCTATGTCTACAATATCATATACATCCATATCATGTCGTAGGTTTACAATATTTAGTCAAAACATGAATCGTACATACACATATATTAACACAACTACTATACTATACACTAGTCTTCAAAATCAACAGCTTTTCCTACAGATGATCTCTTTTGTTACTCATTTTCTTCAGGAATTAGCTCATCAGGGTCATTTGAGGGTAAGTAAACAATAGAAGGGTGAGCAAGAAGCTCAGTAAGGTACCTTAACCATAAAAATAAATAATACTTTCATATAAGAAAAATATAAGAAAAGAGCGGAGAACGAAATACATACAGTAATGCAAATAATGTAGGACATAAAGAAATTCACACTTATGTAATGTAATCATATCTTTCTTATGTTCATTTTATTCCTTCCTTGATGTGTTTTCTTCCTATTTAACTTCTACTTATCTTTAGGGATCAGGGCTAGTAGACCTTACTAGTAAAGGGAGCGAATAATCGATGATAGATTATGTTCAATCCATACAATCAAAAGCCTTGGTTCATATTCATGTATGCATCATTTTATGAGTCTTTCTTATCATGGGGATCATCCTTTCATATTCATAATTCTTGGTTCATTTTCCTCATTGTACAACACCCCGAGGACGCCGATCTTGATTCTTTTCCTCCTTGTACAATGCCCCGAGCACGGAAGACCATGTATTACTCCATAGACGAAGTTATCCACAATTACCACTATAACTTCCAAAGACTTGCTAGGAATACCACCCGCTTCACTTAAGCAACCAAGACACGTGGCCAGAGTATCCTCGGGTCTCCACCGTGATATTCATGGCAAGCCAAAGAAAGTTACCTACTGAACGATCTTCGGACCAGTTTTCTTATTATTTTTACTTGTTCTTTAATTCTTACTTTTTAGAATCTTTACTCTCATTCATCAATATCCTTTTTAGATTCTTCTTCATAACAAAGCTTTTATTCCTTATTACATGAGGCCATTTCCTTCAATCTTTTAATCCTTCAGTGATGTTTCACAATCTAACTTTAACAATATTATAATAAATAAATCTATTAGCTTAAGGACTTTACAATATAATGTACCCATATCTCCCTTTTATTTTTCTCCACATTTATTTTTCATATTTTCCATGTTAGGGTCGGGTGAACAATAATGAACAGTACCCAAAAGGGTTTTGAGATGCGATACGTAATGTTTACACTGAAAATGACCATACCGTTCATAATGCATATGAATAATTATATATTTATTCATAATATCATGAAAAAATAAAAAATATGGGGTATTACATACAAATTTCAAAAGAGAGATTTTTTAATAAACTAAAATTAGTAAAAATGAAAATAAACGGTTAGGGTAAATTTTCGTCGACCCATTCAACCATTTTTTCAACTACCTCGAGCTCGGAATCGGACCCGAAGAGCTTCTTTTGGCCGCTTCTCCTTCGTGCTGCTCTCTCCTTGCCGCCGGTCTCCGGCATTGGTGCCGTTAGAGCTGCGTCGCGCCAGTCGGCCACCTCCGCAAGCGGCCATCGCCGACCACCGCCAATCCCAGTGCCGCGTTCTTTCCCAACGAATGCTCCTCCATGCCGCTGCAAACGAGACCCTAACCACCCCACGCTCTCTCTCTCCCTGACCCGCTTCTCCCCCTTATGCTATTGTTTTTATTCCATGCATTTTTCTTATTAACGTTATTGTTATTATTATTATTATTATTATTATTGTATATATATATTACATTTTTTTAATCGCAAAATTCAAATCGATATTAGGGTGATCGAATGGGCGCTCTTCGGATGCCACCCAACTATTCCAAATATTTCTCTAAAATTTTTATAATATTTAATTAATTTTTTATCACACCCAAATTATTCAAAAATAAATAAATTCAAATTAAATCGAATACAAATATTCAGGATATTACACGACCGCTTTAACCCCGTAGCAGAGATTGAAGGGCGTCTCTCTCATCGGTTCCTGCCGGATTGTTCGATATGATCAGAGTATGAAAAGTAACTTATCGACCAAGGAGCCCCATGCATTTTCTAACTTGGTCTTCAGCCAGTGCAGTAGAGTACGGTTGGTGACCTCGACCTATCCGTTTTCCTAAGGGTACATTACAGATGTATGAACCATCTGATGCGCATGCTAACACACTACTTGGTGAACCGTTTGGCGGTAAATTAGGTTCTGTTGTCAGTCATCACGACCTTAGGAATCCCAAAATGGTAGACGACATTTTCACGGAGGAACTCTGTTGTATTATGTTCCGTGATTTTTGCTAGAGGGACTGCTTCTACCTACATGGAGAAATAGTCAATGCCAACAATAAGAAATTTTCTTTGTCCGGAGGTCAAGGACAAGGGTGCAAGGATATCGAGCCCCCACTGTGCAAACGGCCTTGGAGATTGAAGACCGTGTAGCTCTGTGTGAGGCTAATGAGTCATGGTCCCGTGAACTTGACAGCTTTCATACTTCTTCACGAATTTTAGGGCATCTCGCTTCATCGTGGATCAGAAAAGACCTTACCGCATGATTTTAAATACTAGATTTTTTTTCTAATGTGTGAGCCGCATACACCGAGGTGGACTTCACTCGGTGCACACTCAACTTCCTCTGTGGTTAGGCATTTTAGGTAGGGGTGGAGTACCCCCGCCGATATAGCCTGCCATTAAGGATTGCGTACCAGCCTGCTGTCCACTTGATCCACTTGGCCTTGTTGGCGTTCATAGGCAGTGTGCCGTTCGACAGATACCTGTAGTACGAGGTCATCCAATTTTCTCATTCATTAACCTGCAGTACTTTCTGGTCCGGACTGTCCACACCAGGTGCGGCCAGGAATTTCTACAGGCTCCTCGCATACTGCTCCGGAGATCCTACAACTGCGTCCCTAGCCAACTGATCAGCTTTCCAGTTTTCGGCTCTGGGTACGTGTTCAATCTTGAAACGTTTAACGCCTGGATCTGGGCTTTTGCTTTCACTAAGTACTTTGCCACCTAAGAGTTTGATGCCTTAAAGACTCCTTAGATTTGATTGACCACGAGCTTCGAGTCACTGTGCATGACCTGTGACTTCAAGGAGCACTCCTTTGTTAGACGAAATCCTGTAAGAAGAGTTTTGTATTCCACAACGTTATTGGTGGTAGAGAAAGTTAGTATAACAGATTACTTGATCTCCGTCCCACATGGGGTTCTAAGTACTACTCCAACTCCACTGCCTGTTTGGGTGGATGTTCCATCTACATTCAGGATCCATGACAGAACGTCCAGTGCGTCCAAGCTCTTTGGGTTATGCGGGTCGTCTAGAGTTGGGGTCGCTACCTCGACGATGAAGTCCGCCAGGGCCTGGCCTTTAAGAGTCGGTCGTGGCCGGAACTCCACATTGAACTCTCCTAACTTTATAGCCCACTTTACAAGATGCCTAGAGGTCTTCGGCTTCTGTAGGATCGACTTTAAGGGTTGATTCGATAGAATGACGATCCGATACACTTGAAAGTAGGACCTTAACTTCCACGCCAATAGATGAGGGTCAGCGCAATCCTCTCCGCATGCGGGTAGCAAGTCTCAATGTCCATCAATACCTTACTTACATAGTAGACTGGTCGTTGTGCGCCATTGTTCTCTCTCACGAGCACTGAGCTGAGTGCATGTCAAGCATGGCCAAGTAGAGGTATAGGTCCTCGCCCACGGATGGTGAACTCAAGAGATGTGGGCTAACAAGGTACGTTTTTAGCTCTTTGAACACTTCCTTACACTCATTTGTCCATCGAAATCCAAATGATTTCGTTCCTCTTAGCACCTTGAAGAATGGCGAGTACTTCTCTGCAGACTTAGCTAGGAACCACGAGAGGATTGCTAGTCATCCTATTGGAATCTGTACTTTCTTCACGGTCTGCAGTGGGTTCAAATCAAGGATGGCTCTAATCTTCTCTGGGTTTGCTGCTATGCTGCGTTGGGACACGATAAAGTCTAAGAACTTTTCGGAGGTTACACCTTACGTACATTTGGCTAGGTTGAGCTTTATCCTGTGAGCTCAAAAGTACCGGAAAGGTCTCCTCTAGATCATGAACATGATCACCGGCTAACCTGCTCTTGATGAGCATGTCGTCGATATATACCTCCACGTCACATCCAATCTGGGCCTTGAACATCTTATTCATAAGATGCTGGTAGTTTGTCCCAACATTTTTAAGGCCGAAGGGTATCACCTTATACCAATACGTTCCCTGGTCGGTCATAAAGAAGGTGTGTTTCTTATTATTTGGGTCCATCCTGATCTTATTGTAGCCTGAGTAGGCGTCTATGAAATTCAGGAGTTCATACCCAGACGTGGAGTCCACCAATTGATCGATCTGAGGGAGCGGAAAGCTATCTTTGGGACATGCTTTATTCATGTCGGTGAAGTCTACGCACATCCCACACTTGCCATTGCTTTTCTTCATGAGCATGACGTTAGATAACTAGTACGGATACTGGGCCTCTCTAATGAATTCAGCGTCCAGCAGTCTCTTCACTTCCTCCCTTATGGCTATTAGTTTCTCGACGGAGTGGTTCCTACGCTTTTACTTGATGAGTTTGTGACCTGAATTGAGACCCAACTTGTGGACCATTACTCTGATCGGTATCCTGAGCATGTCGGCAGGGACTCACGCGAACACGTCAGAGTTCTTCCAAAGAAAGCTAATTAGCCGGTCACGGTTGGCTGCGGTGAAGGAGCTACCGATGTGCACGCACTTTTCAAGCTTCGCAGGGTCCAGAGGGATCGCTTCGGTCGCTTCTCTAGACTGGGCTTGCTGCAGTGTGGCTTTGTCGTGGAGATCCAAGTCTCCATCTATGCGGTCCGGTGCCGTCTGAGCGACTTGGGACAGGTAGCATGTCTGTCCCATCACCTGATCACCTAGTACCTCTCCTACGTCGTACGGGATTAGAAACTTTATATTTAGATGTGCGATCGAAGTAACAGCCGTGAAGGCTGTGAGGAATGATCTGCTCAGGATGGCATTGTATATGGACGGTCGATCGATAACAAGAAATGTTATCTCTCACGTTGCAATATGCAGATAAGTTCCTATCATGATCTCTAGTAAGACGACCCTCTGTACAGGTACAAGTTCGTTATTCAGACCATATAGAGGGCCATCAGCCACTTTCATTTGGCTTGTTCTCAATCTAAGCTTAAAAAATGTAACAAGATACAGTAAATTCTGAGAGCTTCCATTATCAATAAAAACTCATTTTAGTTAGCAATTAACCGTACCATCTGAAACGATGGCGGATACAATAAGGGGATCAGAATGGGAAAAAGTTACTTGAGTCATATCGTTGCTGCTAAAGCTAATGACATCACTCTTATCCCCTATCCTCACTCTCTTACTGCTGGATGTTGGCTAAGGTTGCACCTGCCTACTACTCTCGGCGGGCGCAGGTGCGATAATGCTGATCACACCAGCGACTGTTCGGTTCTTCGGAGGCTCGCTTGCCACGCCGTTTGAAGCTGCGAGGGCCTGTCCCAACCCATTTAGGAACCACTTAAGCTGTCCAGAATGGATCAGGTCCTCTATCTCCTATTGCAGTGTCCAACAATTCTCCATTGAATGTCCAAGGCAGCGGTGGTAGTGGCAATACTTTGTCTGGTCACCACCACTCATGCCCTTCGACGCTTTCAGCCATTTGAAAAACTTTTCATCCTGGATCTGCATCAGGATATTTACGCGGGCATCGTTTAACAGAGTTAGGCCCGTTAGCCCGTACTCCTTCCTAGATCCCGGCGATGGCTACGACTGCTTGCGACGTTCCTGGAAGCGGCCATCGTCACCGTTCCTCTTCTTCCCAGTAGCTGGCTTAGGCCCTTTCGAAGGGTGGTCCACACATTCGAGACGCTTTGTCTCGTTGACCTCCTCCACCGAGATGTAGGCTCGGGCAATGGCCTCTACTTCATGGAAGGATTGAGGGCACTGATACAACAAGTGCTTGAAAAAGTCCCCTGTCGCCAACGTGGCAATAAAGACGTTGAGGTTCAACTGATCAGAGAGTTGAGGGATCCGGCGCGCCTCAGTGATGAAGTGGTTGAAGAATCGCTTCAAGCTTTCATTTATCCTCTGGTAGAGGCGGACCAGGTGCCATAGCTACTTTTCTTCCCTCCGGCTGGAGGTAAACTAGCTCAAGAAGCAATCTACGAGCTCGTCAAAGGAGCGGATGAAATTTTGTGGAAGGCTATGGAACCAAAGCAGTGCGTCTCCGCTGAGGGTGATGGGGAAGCACTGGCACATCACAGCCTTGCTCTCTCCCTGGAGGGACAGGTAAGTGCAAAAGTAGTTAAGGTGGTTCATCGGATACTTACTCCCAACGTACCCGTCCAATGTTGACATTTTAAACTTGCAGAGGAGCGGTTGGGTCCGGAGATCCATGGCAAAGTGAGATTTTTGCAGGTCAGCGGAAGACCGCACGTGCCTCCCCTTGTGCAGGAGGTCCCAGAGCACCTTTACATTTTCCTCCATCGAGTGATCATACTTGCTTCTCCACGCATTGATGACATCGCGAAGCTCTGTGTGACTCTGCTGGTGTTGTTGAAGTTGCCGATTGTGGGAGCTTTCTACGCAGAGCGACCACGCGCTGTATGAGTCTGCGGCTATTTGTCTCCTCTCGCTGTGGAAGTTATGAGGGTTACGCCGCTCAAGGCTCTCCTCCCACTCGTCTCGGTTAGGGTGGCTTCCGACCGCAGACTCGGCCCTTCTTC
>JAOVVI020012335.1:0-12284 GCA_028571085.2 Nepenthes alata | reverse complement strand
GGAATTAGAAATCAGGGGCGAAGGTTTTGGAAGGAAGAAGAAGAAGAAGAGCAAAAAGAAGAGGAGAGAGAGAGCCAAAGGAGAAGAGAGAGAAGGAGGTGAACGGGGTTCCAAAGTCTAATTCTGACTTAGAGACGGTTAAAAAATAATAAATCGGGTCGATACAAGTACACTTATATCCTTTTCTTTCTCTCGTTGTAATTTTCGTTCATTTCTCTCAAGTATTCTTGTTCTGATACCCACCCAAAATATGTATTTTGTAGAACCCATGACTTGAGCATGGTTTATTTGTTATTTCGCCGTCTGATTTCTATATTTCATGCGGTTTTGTCTTGAGCAAAACCCTAACCAGCACATCGAACAATTTATGCATTTATTTTTGGATTTTATACATGATTTGATTTTAGATAATTGAAACCCACGTGTTGAGCATGATGATTTACCGATTTAGTGTACGATTTAGTGGTTTTGGGCGTTTTATGTTCTAATGAAACCCTAACCCTACGCCGGGTACTGTTCACCTGATTTATTTGGGACTTTTGTATAATTCCACTTTGTTTAATTGATATATATTTACATGCACATGTGTATGTAAATTTTATATATTTCAAAAATTATGGTATGAACCATTTGTGAAGGAAACTGAGGTCTGGAAGCTTTGAAATTGTATTTGGCTCAATTTGGTAAGAACTTTCCCAATTTCCTTAAGCTTCATGTTCAATTGTGCATGTGATTAAGGTCATGTGACATTCTAAGCTCTAAAAATTATGAAAATGTGAAAGCTGAACGAAAAAGGATCTCATGGGATATTCTGCGATTAAGATAAGGAGTATGACTTATGAACGGTTCTCCATTGGTGAGTACTAAGGATTTATGGCCTTAGGAGCAAACATTCCTAGGGAAATAAGAAATTAAGAATTACGAAAAGGATCACATGGGATATTCTGTGATTAAACTAAGGACTATGGCTTATGAACGGTTCTCCATGGGCGAGAACTAAGGATTTGTGGGCCTAAGAGTAGAAACCCCTAAAGAAATAAGAAATTAAGAATTTAGACCATGGAATATTCATCATATAGTATATTTTAGCATGCTTTAGTATACTATAGTGAAACATTATTGTCTGCTAAGGGCCACTTACGGTTAAGGTCCCATCTACAAGGATTATGTATAGATGGCCCACCTCTGGGTCTTGAATAGGATACGAAGGCTTTTGATTTTGTATGAGCAAATACAATCTAGGCTATGATCGATTGTTCCTTAGTCAGTAAAACCTACTAGCCCTAGTCCCAAATGAAAGCAAGTTTCAATAAAATTTGATGAACAAGAAAACTGACAAGAATTTAAGGGAATTGAAGAATATCATGAAAGCAGCTCTTTTCCATTCATGTTTCATGATATATTTATGTTCTTTATTGAGTATTTAAATCACTCTTACTATTTTGTTAGCCCCTCAGATGATCAACATAACTTTATACCCGACGAGCAGAAGTGAGGAATCAGTGCATAATCTTAGGGCATGAAATGTTATATGATGTATTTTGGGCTTTATCTTTTGTAGTTTTGGTACAGTTATGATTCTTTTTGGACAGGAGGATTGTATATATATTATTCTTTTGTAATATAAGATAATGAGCACCCGCTTAGCTAGATGTGGCATATTAGATTATGAGATATTTCTGCAAGTTTTGTGATGTGATTTCAGGAAATTAGTGGCATCTCTCTGTTCTGACAAAGTATCCGGAGACTTGATATTAGAGCCACAAATTATTGTGGCAAATTTTGGGATCCTATGTAGTTGCATTTGTATTATGCATGTTGGATATTTGTTGGATTGTACAGGTTTATTTAGTTTGACGGCCATATTATAAGCAGAACTTTACCGGTTTTCAGTTAGGATATGATCTGTCACACTATCTCACGATGTGGAGACAAACTAGGTAATTCTTTCGAAACAACATCCTCGAATTCAAAAATTATTAAGATATCTCTCACCAGCACGTTATGACTTCTAATCGTGCTAGTATAAACCAAATAGGTTTGGCACCCGCTTGCAATCAAATGACGGCCATGCAAGGCCAAAATCAAACGCGGATATTCTTTATACACTACGCCTTGGAAATAAAAGGACTCACAACCCAGAATATCAAAATAAACCTTCTTGGGGAAACAATCCATGCTAGCATAATAATTGTCCAACCAATCCATGCCTAGGATTACATTGAAATAATACATCTCAAGCAAGATCAAATCCACCGGCAACTGAAACCCATTAACCCAAACAACATACCCTGCGTACATGATATCGGTGACTAGAGATGACCCCGTAGTTGTTGACACGACCAAAGCATATTCTAAAATCCTCAGAGGAGACAAAAGATGGCAAATGAATTTAGGGGATACAAATGAATACGTGGAGCCCGAATCTAAAAGCACATGAGCTGAAGTATTGAAAATAGCAAGGGTACCTTCCACAACATTGGGCGATGCTTCCACGTCTTTTGCTGTAATTGCGAATGCTTGACCCTCCACGCTAGGCTTCTTGGCCACCGGTCTCTTTGGGTGGAGGCAATCCTTGATAACATGGCTCTACTGGCCACAGTTGAAGTAGGCTCCTAGCAACTTGAAACATGGCCTCCCTCTGTGCATTCTCCCATAATGGGGACAAATGAGCGGAGCTGGCTATGAACTTGGCACCTTCAAACTTTTGGCCGCTTTCTTCTCTTTTTCCAAGATCTTCCCCTTCTTCTGGAATCTCCGGATCTCAGACTCTAGCCTCCATAACTAAATGTCTTCTTTTCAAAGAATCTTATAATCTCCAACTCATTCTCAAACAGCAAGATACAGTCTAGGACATCTCCATACGTTTGCAATTTGTGGGTGGCGAGTTGCCTCCGAATCTTGTCTCTCAACCCTTGCTAAAATTTTCACACTTTCGTGGGCTCATCGGAGATCAAATGCAGAGTATAATGAGACAACTCTATAAATTTTGCGTCGTACTCAGCTACGGTATGGTTTTCCAATCAAAGCCGTAAAAACTCACCCTCATTTTTCTCCCAGAGGATAGTGGGAAAGTGCTTCTCCATAAAAGCTTACTCGAATACATCCCACGTGATTTGGTGATCCGCTAGTCCCAAAGCTCTCTTCTTTGAAGACCAACAATAGTCCACTTCTCCCTCCAGCTTGTAGGTGGCGAACGTCACATTGTCTTCTTTGAGTTATCGGATCACCGCAAACACCTTTTCAACTAGCCGAATCTAATTCTCGGCCTTGCCAGGGTTCAAGTCTCCCATGAATTCTAGTACTCGTTCATTTGTGAACCGATCCTAAGCGGTTGTCCTTGGATTTCCTTGAGCTGGATGGCGTTGCCCATGAACCATAGCCTCCATAGCATTGGACATTCTCCTCATTATATTAAAATACTCCTCTTCTTGGTTCAGTCTTGAGCTAGACTCAACTCCTCTACCACATCCTGTCATGGTTTCAATACTGTCATCCAACTATTAAAGATTTGATTAGATCACCTATTCCATCTAAACTGTGACTTAAGGTCCTCTATCAGTACGCTAATCAAATCCTAGGTCAATTTCAATCAAACTTAGACCTCAAAACAATGTCAACATGACTAGGACCCAAAATCGACATGGATCAAACCTAATTCCTTAAGGCATCTCCTTAGCCTTTCTCGGATACCACCCCTGTGACAGACCATGTCCTAACATCCGTCAACAATCTGATTATAATCAAATATCCATACTAAAGAAGATAAAATAATCCATTGGATATGAGACTTCCACGTCGATTCCTCAACCAAATCATACAAATAATAAAGATTACAAACACTGGACCCAAAAATAAATGCGACTCATCCGTGACTCTGACACCGACATAAGTATCCACGACGACATCGAACCTAGTTAAGGATGGATGCCCGCCAAAGATCATTCTAACATATATATACATATCCAACAATATTGGTAGAAGTAAAAACACATCCATAAAAAACTTCCACCATAACCTACACGATGTGAAACATCTTGTTTCACTTTCACAAAATAATCCAATTCAAAAATAATAATCATGTTCGAGATCAATCACAAACACTGCAGCTTCGGACAATATAAAAATACCAAACGAGCTAACAATATTGCTGGGAGATCCATAATTCATCAAAAACTATATCTGAAACTATCATAACTAATCTACCATAAATAAAATTGCCTAAACTGGTTCAAAATACAATAATACATCTGTAACAGAATAAACAAGCCTAATTTTCTTCCAAATCTTCAATCTTGCATGCCTGGAAGAACTCCTGCATCTCCTACTCATCTGAAGATTAGTAAAAATAGTAAGAAAGTGAGCCAATTACTTAACAAGGCACAATATACAAAGAAATACATATCCAATTTTTTTATCTTTATACTTAGCCAGAAACATGCTTAAATATTACTTTTCTTTAGGGATTAGGGCCAATAGATCTTACCAACTAAAGGAACGGACTATCGAAGAAACGATTGTGTGTACTTTCACACAATTCAAGGCCTCACGCTTCTATTCAACATCCAAATGTGGACAATCTACATATCCCCTATAGACGGGGACAGACGCAGCTTTTTCCTCCCCCACAGTTATAAAGAGGTAGTCATTGATATACCACTACACTATCTTAAGGTATATCAAAGAATACTACCCGTTGAACGATCATTGGTCAAATTTTTTGACTTATCTTAAGGAAAACTCCACACTTGACTTCATATCGCTTAGTTCTCATCCTTGGAGAACGGTTCTTAAATCTTAACAAATTGCAGAGTTCTCTTTCATACTTTTATAATTCGTTTTAATACATGCATACTTGATTCTTGTCATATAGTATTCACATAACTTCAAATACATGCATAAATTCGCATGGAGTTTAGGGAAAGCTAGGAAAATTTTACTACATTGTGCAAAATAAAAATATTATTATTCTCGGACCATAAATATTAAATCCCATACATCTTCCGCTTCATATGTAAAATATATATTTAATCTTTAAAATTTTGTTAAACTAAAATTCAAATTTGGGGTCTGAAATTTTAAACATCAAGAATTCCCACAAAAGTATGCAAAATAGGCAATTTTTACAATATCGGTCCATATACTTAACATACGAGGCATTTCAGGAAGGAAATTCACACATTTAAAGCGCTCAACATAGTTACCCGAACATACGAAATATCATATATGAAATACAAGTGATAAAACATCATAATAACTCAAAATCATAGCATGCGTAGGGTTAAGGTTTTCGATTTAATACAATACTTCACATAAACATTAAAATCGGAAAGCAAATCGACATATATGACATTTAACACATGTATTCTTCAAAATCTAAGTTTGGACTAGTATTTAAACAAAAACACCCAAAAGGAATGGCAAGAAATGAGAGATAAGAGAAGAAAAATATAGAAGTGCACTTACCTCGACCTGATTTACAAGTTTCTTAACTAACTCCACTTCAAAAATGGACTCGAGAGCTTTGATTTCCTCTGCTCTCTCTTCACCTTCGCGCTCTCTCTCTCCTCTCTTCCTCTTCTCTGCAAAAAATGGTGAAAAAGCTAAGTGCAGGTTTAAATACCCAGACTGGCACTCGAAAGCCAGCCAGGCGCCAGTCGGGTGCAGCACCATTGTGTTCCGCGCTTTAGCGCGTCTTAGGAGTCCCTTGAGTGTGGCTCCACTGGATTTTGTGTTCCAACGCACCTCAAGCGTAACTCAAAATCAAACTAGAAATGATTTTTCTTCAAATTATTTCACATCTAATGACCTCAATTTAATTATATTATCATATTTAGTCATAATTATCATAAATTAAAGATGATAACCTTATAAATATTTTTCAACTTTTATTTTAAAGTAAGGCAGATTAAAATTGAATTTCAATTCAAACATAAATTGATTTTAAATAAAAATTTATAATCTATAAATTAGACAGGGCCACACAAGATTCAATCACACTAGCTGAAAGACTTGACCAAGTCCGTTTAAAAGTAGAACTGGGTTGGTTCAAGCCGGTTCATTGATATTTTTTATTTTTATTATATTTATCTAAAAATTTATATTTTCATAATAAATATTCAAAAAATATAATATTTTAAAAATTATGTTTAGGATAAAATATTATGTAAGTATATTGATGGGTATACCAAAAATGGGCTGGCCCAAAGTCAACGGAAACCCAAGAAGGACGATCAACACTTTAACGGCCCAGTCGGATAACAGGCCCAGAAGCTGAAAGGCCCAAAACGGTCAACGTGCACAAAGACGGTCAACTCAAATATTGACCGTCTGCATGCGGCACGCTGGGCCCAAAAGAGATTTTTTTACAGTAACGGGCTTGGTCCATTTGAGCCTATGATCCATCGGGCGGCCAGCAATAGCTCTCCAGGCATCTTCTACGATCCCAGTTGGCGCCTGAAATGGACATTAATAAAATTAGGTGCCCTTCACGTAAGGATGGCGCCATATTTTTTTAATATACTGCCAACTGGGGATTCCAATGGTAACATACACCAAAGAAAAGTGAGCAGTTTGGAAAGCTGTTAGCCGCCACGGAAAAAAACGACTTCGCTTAGTTTGGCAACTGGCATCTGCTCCGAAAGAAAAGCCAGCTCAGAATCACACAAAGAATCACTCCTTCCAAAGAAGGAAGATCGTCCTCTCAATCATAAATAAGCTCTTGAATTATCATTCAAGGCACGCTTTCAGTTACGCAAATACACGCAAACTCTAACAGACGCAAAACTCGAACACTCACGAAAGAGACGATCTTCTCCTCTCTGTTGAAACTCATAGAAAAACCTAAGGCAAACAACGTGCTTTCGACAGCCATTCACTGCCTCCCCACCCTCCAGATTCAAGACGATGACTTTTGACCTCTATTACATCTGGAGATCCAGGCACTCCTATTCTCTCTCTCTTTCTCTCAATTCTCAGTTCCTGTCACCTTCTAATTTTTAAATGCTGTTTATTGACTTGAGCATCGGAGTATTTTTGGTGGGATAACTTTCCGCCGACACACTGACCTCCTGTTCTTTTTAGTGGTGTGCAGGATTCACGCTCAGGGAACGAAACCGGTTTAAACCATCCAGATGAATCTAAATCCGTTCGAAGTTTGAATCTAGGTACGCATCATTAGCGCCGTCTGTGGGAAACGGCTTACAAAAGCCAACCATAAATCTCCACAGCGCTCTTTTTCACCTTCTAACTCTACAATGGTGAACACGATAGCGTAAGCTAGCAATCCCGCTAGAGATGCTGCCAACCCCGATCAAGACCACGCTGCTGGTGCCACGGTCAACGGGGCTACGGGTAGAGTCCCACCGCCCTATTTTCAATAACTGATGGAGTAGATGTAGACCAACATGCGTCTACTCCAGATACTTTGCTCTCAGAATGAGCAGCAACTACAGACAGCTCCTCCAGCAGCCGTCCCTCTGCTGGCCACCAAAAGAGGTGACCAGCGAAAAAAGAACCCAGCTGAAAGGCTCGAGAAGGCCAAAACTAACCTGGCTCCAGCGTCCTCCCGTGTTCCTGGCCAAAAAAGGCATAAATAACACTCTGGGAGCACGTCTCCGCAAGGAAGTCTGGTAATAAGTACCAGCCCTTCTTCAAGGCCCTTTGAGGAACAAAGTCGAACATATTCCAATAGACAAGGGACTGCCAAACTGCTATCGAGGAATTAAAATAGTATCTGGCCAGCCCGCCATTGTTGGTGTCACCTAAGGATGGAGAAGAGTTTTACCTCTACCTCGCAGTGTCAGAAACATCACTCAGTTCTGTCCTAGTGTACCGAGATTCAGACGCTCAGTGGCCGGTCTACTACGTGCGTAAAACATTGACCGGCCCAGAAACTCGATGCTCACACGCTAAAAAATTAGCCTTGGCACTAATATTTTCCACGTGAAAGCTAAGGCCATACCTCCAGGCCCACCAGATAGTGGTCTTCACGGATCAACCTCTGAAAATCATACTCAAGAAACCCGATATTTTCAGACGGTTAGTTAAATGGGCTATCATGTTGGGTGAGTTCAACATCAAATTCTAGCCGAGGCCTACTGTAAAGGCACAAGTGCTGGCTAACTTCATTGTCGATACTACAACCCCAATTCTCGAGGAACAGCCTGAAGAAAGTGTGGAACTGCTTGTCAGAGTTTCAGAATGGATACTCCACGTAGGCGGATCGTCTATTGACACGGGCAGTGGCGCCGGAGTTGTCCTTGCAACTCTTGACGGGTTTGAGGTGAAATACTCACTCAGGCTTAACTTCCTGGTAACCAACAACGTTGCCAAGTATGAAGCCCTACTAGCCGACTTACGATTAGCCAATGAGTGTTCTGCCAGGACACTGACAGTTTACAGCGACTCAGAGCTGATCGTTAACCAGGTTAACAAAGGCTTCGAGGCAAACAACCCTCTCCTGGGAAAGTACTTGGCCAAGGTGAGGGAGGCCATCCAGGGTTTTGACAAACTGACCCTAGTTCACGTCCCCCTAACTGAAAACTGGAGGGCGGACCAGCTGGCCAAAGCCGCAGCTACTGAAAGCCCAAAATAGTACTTGAGGGACATGCGGGAGATCCTAAATGCTCTCAATATTGAGAAGTGAGAGGCCATGCAGATTTTCAAAATAAAAAATTTGATGATGCATTTCCTTAACTATCTGACGAACGGATCATTGCTAGAGGATGTGGAGAAAGTCAAATGGGTCAGGAAGACAGCCGGCTGGTATACTGTGGTTGACGGACGGTTATATCGTCGTGGCTACTCAACATCATACCTTCGCTACCTAACTCCTGAAGAGGCTGACTACGCCTTAGGTGAAGTTCACCTCGGGATCTACGGGTCAAACCTTGGTGGGAAATACTTGGCCTTCAAGGTCATGCGCCAAGACTATTACTGGCCCTCATTAAAAAAAAGATGTGCTGGAATTTGTGAAGAAGTGTGAAAGCTGCCAGCTTCACTGCAACCTTCACCGCCAGCCCACCACGGACCTAAAGACTATTCAGGCACCTTGGCCCTTCGCAAAATGGGGGCTCGATCTTCTCGGCCCGTTTCCCATTGCCACGGGGCAAAGGAAGTTCATCATCGTGGGCATCAACTACTTCACCAAGTGAGTCGAGGCTATCCCACTGGCAAAGATGCAGAGCATAATGCCCTGGAGTTCCTTTGTCAGGGCATCGTCTGTAGATTTGGCATCCCCGAGGTCATTGTGACTGACAACGGGACCCAATTCTCAAGGAAACACTTCACCAAGTATTGCACCAGCCTCGGCATCAAGTTGGTCTACACTTCGGTAGCATACCCCCAAGCCAATGGATAAGTGTAGGTTACAAACCGTACACTACTCCACGGGTTAAAGACCAAGCTGGAGGACGCCGGGGGCTCCTGGGCTGACAAGCTCCCTTCCATTCTCTGGTCTTATCGAGCAACCCCAAAGGAACCAACTTGTGAGATGCCCTTCAATCTCTGTTATGGGACTGAGGTGGTAATCTCTGTCAAAATCGGGATTCCAAGTCTTAGGGTGGAGTCTTTCAACCCACTGGTAAACTCCTAAAAAATTAGGGAGCACTTAGAGACTTGTTAGAGGAAGCCCGCGACGCTACCAGAGTACAAACAGTGGCCTACCAATATCGAGTCATCCGATACTACAACTAGAAATTTAAGGCGCGATAATTCGATGTAGGAGACTTGGTCCTTCGCAGCATCAAAGCTACGGGCAAGCTGGCTGGCCGCAACAAGCTCTCTCCTAACTGGGAGGGACCTTTCCTCATCTCCTCCATCCTGCAAAATGAAGCATGCAAACTCCGAAGCCAGGACAAAAAACTGGTTCCACGAACGTGGAACGTAACCCACCTGCGCTACTTCCAATAGCGGACTCAGGTACGTACTTGCACCATTATGTGCACTCGCTTGCTTGTTTTCAGTTTGTAAAAAATAAGTTTTTACTTAGCTTATCTTCTATGTACATATGCATTATTTTTCTTACAGGTTATCTGACCTAGACTGCCCCTAAGTTGAAAGGGTCTTCACCTTCTCGTTAAACCCTGGTCATCCAGGTGGCCCACAAGCGGTCTAAACCCTGGTCATCCAGGTGGCCCACGAGCGGTCTAAACCCTGGTCATCCAGGTGGCCCATGTGGGGTCTAAACCCTGTACATTCAGGTGGCCCATGAGTGGTCTAAACCCTAGTCATCCAGGTGGCCTATGAGTGGTCTAAACCTTGGTCATGCAAGTGGCCCATGAGCAGTCTAAACCCTGGTCATCCAGGTAGCCCATGAGCGGTCTAAACCTTGGTCATCCAAGTGGCCCAGTAGCGGTCAAAACCTTAGGGGGCTTACGCAGCACACACAACGACCTCCTCTACGATGAGGTAGCATGATCAGTCAGCGACGGTCGAAGAGAGAAGTATCCTTTTCCAACGTTGGCCGCCCAAGTCATCACTTATACGGTGCCACCAGGCTGGTTAACACAACCACCTGCCAAGCCTAAGAACTTCATTTCTTGGGCAGCCCAACAACGGCAGCCAACCAAGTGTGCCGCCAGATACGACAAAGCAGGCAAACACCGAATGCAATAAAAGTAAATGGACACAAAAGTGGAAAGAACTTCTATTTTATTGATTTGAACGTGTTACAAGCTACATAAGTACAAAAGGGACAACACAAAAAGCTACGGAGGCGGCGGCCGCCTCTAACTATCCAGGGGCTCCCCCACAAGGTCGTCTCCACGCTACACCCCACGGATTTCTAAGTGGAGGTACTCAATGGGAAAGTCGGGGTCGATCAACAGCACAACACACCGACAAATGTTGACCCCATCCATGGGGACAAATTCGTGCATCATGCCCTCGACCTCATGGGGACAAATTCGGAGACTCAGCTCGTTCTCCAAGGTGGATACTCGCTCAACAAGCCATTTGTTGCTTACTTTTCCTCGATCATCCTCCTTTTTCAAACGAGCATTCTCAGCTCTCAAGCTGGCATTCTCCGCTTCCACGCCCGCCAGGACAGTCTCGAGAGTAGCAGTCTCCTCGCGGTGCTCCCCTCCCGAAGCAGCCAGTCAGGCATCCAGCCATGCGATCTCCGCCTCCCTATTGACAATCGCCTGGTCACGCTGTACCACCTCCTTGGAGATGACAGAAATCATCTTCCTCGACTGCACAAGAGAAAAACAAAGAACAAGTCATAAATCTGGAAAGGAGAAAGTACGATGAATCAATCGCCAAGAATCATACCTCATAAAATCTCCTCGCGGGCTTCTCGGGCCTAGCCTCCAGACCTGGCTCAAGTGGGGGTGAAACGGCAGCATCCTCTTAAGCCGAGATGGTGGCAGCTTCCTCCAGAATGCTCTCCAGCTGCTCATCAGTCTCATCCATTGCAGCTGTGGGCTCCTCAACTGCAGCCTCCGAAGCAGCTGCTGGAGGATCAAGCTCCACCATTGGCACCACAACAGGAGTCCGCACAGTTGGAAAGCTAACGGATGGCTCCCGCGCATCCACCAAGGGCTCACAAGCTGGCTCCGCAAAGGATTTTGTCAACACTGCGTAAGGAACCACTTGCGGCGCGGGTTACGCCAGGATGACGCCCTCTCCTAACTCCGCCGGCCAGTTCTCAAAGGTCTCATCTAGACCCACAGTACTACCAGGTCCGTTACAAATCCCGACAGCGACGTAATCCATGCGGGACGACGACGATAAAGGCATCTCCAGCACCTTCTCGGACAACGGGCCGATAAACCCTTCATCAGTGTGTCGCATACGGATGATCAGGCCTTTGGAGTCCTCCAACCGCATCATCCTTGCTGACGGCGTGGGCTTTTGAACCGGGGAAGGCAGTCCCCAGTTCACCTTCCTAGTTTCCACCCGAGAAACCAGGAAGTCCCACTTGAAGTCAACGAGGTTTTCCTTAATCAGATCGGTCAACCACTCCAAGGAAATCAACTCCGCCACGGACGACGTCCCCGTGTACACCTTGGGCACCTGGCCCCTGTCCTTCGCAAGAGGCCAAGTCGTCCCCACACTCACAAAAAATAAATATTTTTTTTCAATTTTTCAACGAATCGTATATGGCCATGTTGATTTTTCATGCCAGAACAGGGGACTAGTGATATCCACTCACCTCCCTGGTTTATCTTAAACAGGCCCTTCACCATCGACATTCTTAGCTTCTTAGAGTATTTTCGAAGGAAAATACACAGAGTACAGAGATACCAGACGACATTGGCATGCAGTTAAGCTATCGGGAC
>JAOVVI020012334.1:0-12284 GCA_028571085.2 Nepenthes alata | reverse complement strand
CTGCCTTCTGTCCTCTACTTTCTACTAAACTCATATTTAAATTAGAGTACATGAAAATGAAAAAGTAGGTCAGCTTGCATGTTACTTGCATTACTAGAGTTTAAAACCGGCCTTGATTTGTAAAATAATTGAAACCAGCCTTGTATTATAATTGAAAGCGGCCTTGTGTTTGATTAAAATTGGCATCTCTATTATAAATTTGAAGCCGACGTTTGCTCTGTGATTTAGACACCGACCTTGTATTATAGTTGAAACCGGCCTTGTATTTTGATTGAAACTGTCATTTGTTTTGTAATATTAAAATCGACATTTGCTATGTAATTTTGAAATCAACCTTATATCGTAATTTTAAAACCAGCCTTTGAATTGTAAATTTAAAACTGGCCTTGTATTATAATTGAAACCTGCCTTGTGTTATGATTGAAACCGGCATCTGTATTATAAATTTAAAACCAGTATTTACTCTGTGATTTTGACACCGGTCTTGTATTATAATTAAAACTGACCTTGTATTATGATTAATACCAGCATTTGTCTTGTAATTTTGAAATTGACATTTTCTCTATGATTTTGAAACTGACCTTGTATCATAATTTTAAAACCGGCCTTTGTATTATAATTTTAAAACTGACTTTATATTATAATTGAAACTGGCCTTATATTATGATTGAAACCGGCATTTGTATTGTAATTTTAAAATTGACATTTGTTTTGTAATTTTGAAATCGGCATTGTATCGTAATTTTAAAACTGACACTTGCACTATAATTTCAAAACCGGCCTTGTATTATAATTGAGATCGGCATTGTATTATGATTTGGAACCGGTATATGTACTGAAACTTTAAAATCGGCTTGCCAAGTGACGTATGAAAATTATGATTTGAAACTATCCTAGGAACATAAAATTGAAACCGGCTTATTATGTGATTTTAAAACCGGCTTGTGATATGGCTGTCCGGAATGAACAAAGAAAATCTGAACGACTTTATGATAAGACTAATAAGTTCAGACTTTAGTATTGAGAGACAAGGTTTTTCAGCATGCCTGAAGACCCTATGGTGATAATCGAGGATAACGAAAGTGAGAGGCATCCTCGGGGCTTTGCACAAGGAGTAGTAACTGCCATCCTCTGAGCATTGTACAAGGTGAAAGTGAGAGCAGTCATCAGGGCTTTGTACAAGGAGGTATTGCCGTAATTGTGAGGAGATGTGCACAATCTATCCTCGATTAAAGCCCCCTTCTGTTAAGCAATAAATAAAAGAAGCTATACTGTGACAAGCCTTATTTTATGCTTTAATATTATCTGTTTTAGCTTTCTAATTAACTCATGACAGTACAAACGTTTTATAAAAAAATTACATATACATTGCTGAGCTTTGGCTCACTATTTTCTATTTTTTTTCTCAGATGAAAATTTAGAACTCGTGCCTGCCGAGACGGAGTGACTATAGCCTATCCTAAGGGTTTATAAGGATTCAAAAGTAGACCTTTTAGACGACCGCCACAAAGAAGTAATTAATGTAATGATCAATTGGAATTGATAAACTTTTGTGATTAGACGTTCATGACTATATATATTCAGGAATAAATTTTTATGGGAACGAATATAAATGTTTCAGCATGATATTAGATTGACTTTCACTATATGTTTAATGACTAGAATGTATGAGTCATAGATGGCATCTGTGATCCTGTGATTTAGAAGGCACGATCAGCTCAGACCGAATCACCAAAACTTGGTATTAGTTCTGGGAGATCGTTGGTGGAATATAAAAAAATATATATGTTTCATCACAATTGGTATAAGAGAGATGAAATGCCTTAGGAATTGATCGATCCAAATGTGGAAGCATAGGTTTAAACCTTCATACTGAATCTCTAAAAGAAGTAGGCCAAGGATAAATTAGGCAATTAGAGTCCTTAGGAGACTTGGCTTCTAGACTAAGTATAATTTTATTGGAATTGAATGGTACTTTATTTTTCTGAGATTATAATATTCTGTCTGTCTTGATTTTGGGATGGCTAGTGAAAGAGCAAAAAGAAATGACCGTAATACACTTTATAACCGGGAGGCCGCTTATAAATACTTATTGGAAAGAATAACCATCGTGGTGGAATCTGTCGAGCATAGGCATATGGTTCCAGTTCCTAAAACTGAGGTAGCTTCGGCCATCCTAGCTCCAGCTAGGTATGATCGGTTCACGGCGGAGCGAGCGTTGGGCTTTTTGGGGAAACTTGATCCAGCAGAAGCTGATAGATGGCTTAAGAGGATGAAGAAAAAATTTACAGTGATGGGGTGTACGGACCAGGAGAAGATCACCTTTGCCGTATATAAGTTGGAGGGTGAAGCAGACAGCTGGTGGGACATGAGAAAGAGGATGCTAGGAATACCCGATGAGATGATCACTTGGGATATGTTTGAGAAAGCTTTTCTGGAGAAATACTTCTCATCGAGTGTCCGGGACCAAAAGAAGATGGAGTTTATGAGATTAAGGCAAGGAAGCATGACAGTGACGGAGTATGATGCTAAATTTACCGAGCTGTCTCGATTCTCACCTTTTTATGTAGAAGACAAATTAAGAAAGGCAAAGAAGTTTCAGCAAGGGCAGCAGGATGATATTCGAAAGCAACTAACCACATTAAAGCTTGAGACGTATACCGATATATTGGACAGGGCGGTCCTTTACGAATAAGAGGTAGAGATAGAGAAATTCCACGTGAAGAGGGCAGCTAGCCGGGCAGGTGTTCACGGCGGATCTGCTGGGGGATCTTTTGGGTCATCCAAAAAGATGAGGATGGCTGAAAAGGGAAAGGGTGGTGCGCTGGCTTAGTCAATGGCTGATTCTAGGGCCTCGGTTGCACACTGCTCGTCCTGTGGGAAGGTACATCGGAGGCAGGTGTGCCACCGGGCAACGAGAGCTTGTTTCAAATGCGGACAGTACGACCACATGATCAAGGATTTTTCAAAACTAAACGAGAGGAAGCCTACTGTCCCGGCTATGGCCTTTGTAGTGGCTATTCAGGAACCAGAGGTATCGCCAAATGTCGTGGAAGGTACTCTTTCAGTTTGTGGCGTTCCTGCATCTATCTTGTTTGAATCCGGTCTACCCACTCCTTTGTTTCTCTACGGTTTGCATGCTATATTGTTACTGCACCTTGCATATTAAATTATGAATTATTAGTATGTACCCCTACTGGATTCACCGTAGTCACTGATATTATATATCCTAGATGCGTGGTAGAAGTAGACAGGAGATGTTTGGTTGTGGATTTGGTGTTACTAAACATGGAAGGTTTTGACGTGATTCTAGAAATGAATTGGCTAGGTGAGAACCATGCCACTATTGATTGTCTTAGGAAGAAGGTTTATTTTAGTATCTCTAGGAGGGAAACCTTTTTCTTTGAAGGCATCAAGAAAAAAGAGATGCCAGTAATGATATCGGCTCTACATGCTAAACATCTAGTAAAAAGTGAATGTAAAGCTTACTTGACTTAAGCCTGCACCACTGGGAGTCATGAGTTGCCGGCTAAGGTCATCGAAGTCATTCGCAATTTTAAGGATGTATTTTCTGAGGAATTGCCTGGATTGCCCCCGCATCGGGAGATTGAGTTTGATATTGCAATTCTAAGTCCCCCTATAGAATGGCTCCGGCTGAGTTGAAGGAATTAATATTGCAATTGTAAGAGCTGTTGGATAAATATTTTATTAGGTCAAACGTGTCTCCTTAGGGTGTACCAGTTTTATTTGTAAGAAAAAAAGATGGGTCGTTGCAGCTATGTGTTGATTATCCTGAGTTAAACAAAATCACAATCAAGAACAAATATCCTCTACCGCATATTGATAATTTGTTTGATCAACTGCAAGGATCTCGGGTGTTCTCAAAGATCAATTTGAGGTCTGGTTATCATCAATTGAGGATTAAGCCAGAAGATATGGCCAAAATTGCCTTTCGAACAAGATACGGCCACTATGAGTTTCTAGTTATGCCCTTCAGACTTACAAACGCCCCTGCTGCTTTTATGGACCTAATAAATAGGGTATTCAGGCAGTATCTAGATAAATTTATGGTGATTTTTATCGATGATATTCTAATCTATTCTAAGAACTATGAGGAGCACGAAACCCATCTGAGGATAGTACTCCAAGTGCTTCGAGAGAAAACGTTATATGCTAAGTTGGTAGAATGTGAGTTATGGTTAGAAAAGGTGATGTTCCTCGGGCATTTGATTTCTTGTGGTGGTATCTCTGTGGATCCAAATAAAGTAGAGGCTGTTACTAATTGGAATAAGCTAACTTCTGTAACAGACATTAGAAGCTTTTTGGGCATGGCAGGTTACTACCGACGGTTTGTGGAAAGCTTTTCACAAATTGCTATGCTCCTGACTCGATTATTGAAAAAGGAAGTCAAATTTGAATGGACTAAGGAGTGTGATCAGAGTTTTCAGGAGTTAAAGGATCGCCTGACTACTACTCCAGTATTGGTAATTCCAGAAGGATCAAGAGGTTATGAGGTGTATTGTGACGCCTCCAAAGCAGGGTTGGGATGTGTACTGATGTAGCACGGTAAGGTGGTAGCTTATGGGTCAAGGCAACTAAAAATTCATAAAAAGAACTACCCTACCCATGACCTGGAGCTTACTGCCGTGGTGTTTTCCTTAAAAATTTGGAGACATTACCTTACGGTGAAAAGTCTCTGGTGTATTTCGATCACAAAAGCTTGAAGTATTTATTTTTCCAGAAGGAGCTTAACATGAGGCAAAGGAGGTGGCTCGACGTCTTAAAGGACTATGACTGTGAGATACAGTATAAGCCTGAAAGGCTAATGTGGTTGCGGATGCTTTAAGTCGACAGCCAGGATTTGTGGCTCAAATACAAATTAAACAGATAGAATTGTTGGACTATCTAAAGCAATATAATATCTAGCAATTTGCTAAGGGTAATAGAATGCTCCTGTCCTATCTTAAAATCCAACCGGAGACTGTTAGTGAAATCAAGGAGAAACAAGTCAATGATCCGTTCCTTTTAGAAGTTACAAGTGACTTGAGTGAGGAATCCCAAGTTGAATCCATTGTTTGAATGGACGAAGTATTGAGATTTAGAGATCGATTATGTGTGCCTGATGATAAAGAGTTGAAGGAAAAAATTCTAAAAGAAGCCGATCGACCTAGATATACCATCCACCTCAGAACAAATAAGATGTAACAAGACTTAAAGAAAACGTTATGGTGGAGGAACATGAAGAGAGACATCATGGCCTATGTGGAGAAGTGCCTCATGTGTCAACAATTGAAGGCCAAAAGTAGAAAACCGTCGGGATTATTACAACCAATGCTGATCCAAAACTGAAAGTGGGAAGATATCGCTATGGATTTTGTGTCGGGTTTGCCAAGGACCTCAAGAAATCACGACGTTATTTGGGTTATAGTTGAGCAGCTGACAAAGTTAGCCCACTTCATGGCAATCAGAACAACGTATTCACGTGATAGATTGGCTCAACTGTATGTGAACGAGATCGTAAGGCTACATAAAATTCCTGCCTCCTTGTATCTGATAGAGACCCCCGTTTTGTCTCAAGGTTTTGGAAGAGTTTGCATAAAAAATAGGGACTGAATTAAAATTCAGTACTGCTTACCACCCTCAAACAGATGACCAGTTTGAGCGTACTATCCAGATTCTTGAGTATATGTTGAGGGCTTCTATATTGAAAATGAAAGGAACTTGGGATATCTACCTAGCACTAGCAAAGTTTGCTTATAATAATAGTTATCAGGCTAGTATCGGTATAACATATTTTGAGGCTCTGTAGGGAAGAAAGTGCAGGTCGCTAATTTACTAGGAGGAGACCGGAGATAAAAGGATTTTGGGTCTCAAAATCATAAAAGAAACGACTAAGAAAATCAAACTGATCCATGGTAACTTGAGGATTGCTCAAAGCAGACAGAAAAGTTATGCGGATAGAAGGAGGAAAGAATTAAGCTTTGAGATAGGAGATTTCGTCTTTCTGAAGGTCTCACCGTCCAAAGGAACGTCACGGTTTAGAGTGAAAGGAAAATTGAAGCCATGATTTGTTGGTCATTTTGAGATTTTAGAAAATATCAGAGAAGTAGCATACAAATTAGCACTACCACCAAGTTTGACGGAAGTGCATGACGTGTTCCATGTAACCATACTCCGAAAGTATGTTTATGACCCTACTCACGTGATTGAACTCGAACCCTTGGAAATCAACAAGGATCTATCTTATGTCGAGGAGCCACAATAAATTTTCGATCGGAAGGAGCAAAGGTTGCGTACGAAGATGGTTCCTCTAGTGAAGGTGCTATGGAGGAATCACTCAGCTGAAGAAGCTACTTGAGAACGAGAAGAAGAAATCCAAAGCAAGCATCCTCACTTGTTTGTTTAAGGTATGTAATCCCATCTAAATTTCAAGGACAAAAATTTTTTGTAGTAAGGGAAAATTGTGAGATCCCGACATCAAAAGATAACTTAAAATCAAAATAAAATATTAAAACCAAGAGTATAATAAAATCTGAAGGCCGGAGTGGCCTTATACCTTTAAATACCGGAGTATCCTTATACCTTTGAATACCGGAGTGGCCTTATGCCACTTAAAATAGGACTAGCTTATGCCACAGAAGACCGGACTGCTTGAAGTCTGAAATAGATGATAAGAAAATATTGACCGAAACTTGTAAGGTTGATCGGCTTTTAGAAGGTTGACTGGCTTTAGAATATTGGCCGGCTTTGAGTAAAGGTTGACAAAAAATCGAGATATTGACCGGATGTTGACCAGCATCAAAATGTTAACCTACCAAAGAGTTGGCCAGCCTTGAGAAAGGTTGACCGGTCTTGACAAAAAGAGGTGAAACGATGACTGACTCCGAGTACTAATCAAAGAGTTGACCAGAATAAATTAATGACAACTAAAGACAAGGATCAACTTTACTAATTAGTTAGAACCCAACTAGACCCTAACTAAATAAAGTAAGTGAACCACCTCGTTGATCGTCTGATAAGAAGTACCAAAGTAAGTAACTTAGACTACTTAGTCCCACCTAACCTTTGAGAAGAAATACCAAGTAGGTAGCTTACCCCAGTTACTCCACCTAACCCCTACTCTATATATACTTAGCTTCGATCGAGGAAGCAAATATGAGCGACCGACAAGAAGAACAGTAAGGAGTAGAGAAGGTGAGAAAGCTTCCAGTCTGTAAGGGTGGGCGGACAACTGTCAGGCAAGCGTACCCCCTGTTTTTAAGTTCATGGTTTAATGTAAGTGTATACTCTGTTTTTAACTTCATAATATTGCAAGCGTACTTCGAACGATCACTCTTTTTAAGTTCGTATGCAAGTACGCCCAGATTTTAAAGTTCATATTTAGCAATTATACTTCCATCTCCAAAGTTCCAGCCTTAAAAACTGTCAGTTTTTTCTTCCGATTTAGATTAAATGCATGATGTTCTAATTACTGTTTGATAAACTATATTCTGGTTTGAATTCATGCTTTCTGCCTTCTATCCTCTACTTTTTGCTAAACTCATATTTAAATTAGAGTACATGAAAATGAAAAAGTAGACCGGCTTGTATGTCACTTGCATTACCAGAGTTTGAAACCGGCCTTGATTTGTAAAATAATTGAAACCAGCCTTGTATTATAATTGAAACCAGCATTGTATTATGATTGAAACCGACATCTATATTATAAATTTGAAGCCGACATTTGCTCCATGATTTTGACACCGGCCTTGTATTATAATTAAAACTGGCCATGTATTATGATTGAAACCAGCATCTGTATTATAAATTTGAAGCCAACATTTACTCTGGGATTTTGACACCGGCATTGTATTATAATTGAAACCGGCCTTGTATTATGATTAAAATTGGTATTAGTATTATAATTTTAAAACTGGCATTTGTTCTGTGATTTTAAAACCGACATTGTATCATAATTTTGAAACTCGCCTTTGTATTATAATTTTAAAACCAGCCTTATATTATAATTGAAATCGGCCTTATGTTATGATTGAAACTGGCATCTGTATTATAAATTTGAAATTGGCATTTGCTCTGTGATTTTGACACCAGCTTTGTATTATAATTGAAATCGGCCTTGTATTATGATTGAAACTGACATTTGTATTATAATTTTGAAATCGGCATTGGCACTGTGATTTTGAAACCGGCCTTGTATCATAATTTTGAAACCGAGCTTTGTATTAAAATTTTGAAATTGACCTTATATTATAATTGAAACTGGCATTGTATTATGATTGAAACTGACATTTGTATTGTAATTTCAAAACTGACATTTGCTCTGTGATCTTGAAACCGGCCTTATATCGTAATTTTGAAATCAGCACTTGCACTGTGATTTTAAAACTGACATTGTATTATAATTGAAATTAGTCTTGTATTATGATTTAGAACCGGCATCTGTAATGAAACTTTAAAACCGGCTTGCCAAGTGACGTATGAAAATTATGATTTGAAATCGGCCTAGTAACATAAATTTGAAACCGGCTTATTATGTGATTTTGAAACCGACTTTTGATATGACTGTCCGGAATGAACAAATAAAATGTGAATCGGATTTATGATAAGACTAATAAGTTCGGACCTTAGCATTGGGAGACAAGGTTCTCCGGCATGCCTTAGGACCTTATGGTGATAATCGAGGATAACAAAAGTGAGAGCATCCTCGAGGCTTTGTACAAGGAGGTAGTGATAGCCGTCTTCGGGGCTTTGTACAAGAAGAAAGTGAGAGCCATCCTCGGGGCTTTGTACAAGGAGATATTCCCGTTATTGTGAGGAGATGTGCATAATCTATCCTCGATTTAAGCCCCCTTCCATTAAGCAATAAATAAAAGAAGCTATATTGTGATCGGCATTGTTTTATGCTCTAATATTATCTCTTTTGGATTTCTAATTAACTTTTGTATAGGCCGGCCAAATGCTATCATATGATATTTATGTTGCATGATTTTCTGTATTAACAGTTCTAGTGTTCTGCAAGATTTCGGCCAAATAATATATGGTATATATATCTGTAACTCATGACAGCACAAACGTTTTATGAAAAATTTATATGTACCTTGTTGAGCTTCGACTCACTGTTTTCTGTTTCCCCCTCATATAAAAATTTAGAACTCGTGCCTTACGAGACAAAAAGACTAGAACCTATCTGAAGGGTTTGTAAGGATTCAGAAGCACACCTTTTGGATGACTGCCACAAAGAAGCAATTAATGTAATGAGCTGTTAGAATTGATAAACTTTTGTGATTAGACGTTCTATATGTATTCAGGAATGAATTTTTATCGGAATAAATATGAATATTTCAGCAGAATATTAGATTGACTTCCGCTATATATTTGATGACTAGAATGTATGAGTCTTAGATGTCATCTGTGATCTTGTGATTTTGAATGCACGATCGGCTCGGATTGGACCATTAAAACTTGGTGTTAGTTCAGGGAGATCGTTGGTGGAATGTAAAAAAAAGAAAAATCTATTCCGTCACAAATTCTCTACCCTGTCCTATCGGTATAAGTTCATACTCATCTAGAGGTAAGCAAATCAGTAAAGGTGAGCAAAATACTCAATAAGTACACTATAATCAAGGATAATATACAATACATTTAAAATGGAATAGGAAAGGAGATAGGAGCATGATATATGATGCATAACATGAAACGTGAACAAATATATTACCAGAATATAAATAATTTTTCATATTTTATCTTTCTTCTCTTAGGGTTTCAAAATATATATAGATTTTTTTATCTTTGCATATTAGAGCCAGTTTTCCTTACCAGCTAACCATGTTGTAGAACGATAAAAGGAATGTGTATACTTTCACACATTCTAAGGCACAACCCATGCCATTTAGCACTTTGTGGTGAGCGGTATACTTTTAACCCGATATACGGGATCATATCACATATGTCACCATATCCCCAGTAGCTCAAAGGCAGTCCTCGTGCTTTTATAATAATATTTTAAGGTATATCAATGAATATCATCGGCTATAATACACAGTTAGATAATCCTTAAATTTTTATTGTAATATTTATGCCATGTTAGTGAATACTACCATTTAAAATATAAATTCATGGTCCAGGTTTTATAATTTTTTATTCTTTATGGGAAAGTCCACCAAATTTATTTTAGAAAGTTCTTACACCGAGATAACGAATCATAAATATATCAAATTATGGCATTCCGTTTGTATGCTAATATAATTCTCATATTTTGCATAATTCTTATGAGTTTAGATCTTTACATGACTTAAATAATATGTATGATCAGTATAAAGTATGAAAAAAAATAAAAATTCTTACCACTGTGAGCCAAACATAACTTTAGAGCTTTCAGACAATAATTTTCCCTCACAAATACATACAACGTAATTTTTGAAGTATACTCAAGATAATATATATATTAACATGTGAAATATATATTCCGATTCATGTCCGATAATGTTCCGGAATGCATAACATTAACGTATATAAAATATATGTGCATAAATACCAAACATACATTGTGCACGCATCTATAAAGTTAGGGTTACGAATTTTTAAAATCAAATCATATATAAATTATAAATAATTCAGATAAAACCCAAAGGAGGCGTTGGTTAGCGTTCCAGCGAACATAATTTCATATAAAATTACTAAATCAGATAATCAATTGATGAATAAACATATTCAAAGCATGGGTAATGATATCCTAGATCCAATTTATGCAAAAACCTCAAGGATCGGAGAGTGAAGGCATCTGGACGCGAGGTTAGGGTTTCGATGCGAAAACAGGTCAACAATTAGGAAATTGGATATGAAATCAATATATATACATATTTAAATCATGGGTAATTTGAAAATAAAAACATGGATGGATATTGGGACAAAAAAAACCAAAGAGGATCAAACAAACAGTTCAAAAAGAGAAAGAAAAGAGTATGTGTAATGCCAGAAATATTTTATAAAATTTATTTCAATAATTATTATCCTTGGATCTAAAATTTGGATAGTAGGACTGTTATGTGGGCCCAATAAATCAGAGTATTCAGATTTAGTGCTTTAGGAATAATCGTGGGCCACTTAATTAAAATTTAGAACAATTTAGGGAGTTAACTTATATAATAATAATAATAATAATAATAATAATAATAATAATAATAATAATAATAATAATAATAATCGGGCGGATCAGCTGAAGTAGGAAAGGAGAGAAAAGAAAAATAAAGAAAGAAAAAGGAAGGAAAAGAAAAAAAGAAGAGAAGAAAGAAAATGAAGGGAGGAAAGAAGAGGGAAGAAGGAGGAAGGAAAGGGAAACGACGGCATGATTGGCGAGGAGGGAAGGATCGATCTCTAAATGAAAATTTTGGGCAAAACCTAATTGCCCATCTCCTTATTTAAGATGGTGGTAGGGTTAGGGATGGGGAAGGAGAGAAGACGAACGGAGGAGGAGAGCCGCGCACGAATTGAAGCCGTCGTCGATAACAAATCAAGGGAAGTAAAATTCTCCATCACAAAAATTATTCCTTCCTTTATTCTTGTTAATGCCAAAATCTTTGATTTCATAACCGATTTGGTGGTAAACGGTGAAAAATCGAGGGTTTTTGATTTAGGGAACCTGAACACAGAGCGTCGGCTCAGTGAGGATTCGATCGGCTTTTGAATCAATGATGAATTAAGGCTTTGTAAATTAATTAATGAAATCATCAAGAATCGATTTTGCATGTTGTGCCCCGATTGCTTTGAAGTTTTGGCGCCGTCGTGGAAATAGAGCATCGTGCTCTATTTTCCATCTGGGTGCCTGTGTGTGTAACTGTGGGTGGGCAGCGTGGTGAGTATGTGTGTGTGTGTGTGTATGTTGTGTAGTCGTGAGTGTGGGATGCTGGAAATTGAGTTAGTGTATGAGTGTTCAGTGGTAATTGAACCGTGAAAAGGAGACTAAGGAAGCTCCGTGCTTGATTGAGGCGTCCGGCTGTTGGCTAAAGCGGACGGCTTGAGGATTGGAATATGTATATACGTATACGAGGATGGATGTGTAAATATTTGTGTATGTAAGTTGCGGGTGCATGTGCGTGTTTGATGTGTGGACGTATATGTGTGTATAGCTGGGTTTGAGTGTGTTGAGTGTGTGCGGATGTATCTGTGTGTACGGGTATTGCCGAGTGTGTGCTAGCATGTGTGTGCAAAGCCGTAGGCAGTGAGAACAAGGAAGGGTGGTGTTGCTGCTGCGTGAGAGTGTGTGTACGTGAGTGTTGTGTGTGTTG
>JAOVVI020012332.1:0-12284 GCA_028571085.2 Nepenthes alata | reverse complement strand
CGGCCAGCGAGCGCCGGGGCTTTCCAGAAGGTTCTGGGAAGCTCCGCTCGAGCGGGGCTCGAGCGTGCATCAGGCGGAACTACGAGTGATGTTTTTATCAAGTATATTTTTATTTTTCCTTGTATAATTTTTATTGTTGGTTTGGGAACCTTACAGTGTCATCTAGTTCTCTGCGTTTGAGATTTTCATGGCTTCCTATTCCTCAAGATAGGAGTGCTCAGGACTTCCCGCATGTCCCTCGAGTACTGCTCTGGGTTCTCGGCCGCCGCTACTCTGGCATCCTGGTTGGCCTTTTAGTTCTCAGTTCTGGGAATATGGACAAGGGTCACCTTGTCGAATCTCTGGGTGGCGTCCTTCACCTTGGCCAAGTATTTGGCCAAGTGTGGGTTACACGATTCAAAATTTCCATTAACCTGGTTGACGACCAACTCAGAGTCACTGTAGATGTTAGTCACCTAGCTGAATACTCTATGACCAGTCATAACCTTGCTAACAGGGCTTCATACTCAAAAATGTTGTTGGTGACAGGAAAGTCGAGCCTAAGGGAGTACTTCACCTCAAACTCGTTAGGGGTCCTTAGGACCACTCTGGCACTGCTGCCCGAGTTTGTAAACAATCTGTTTACGTTGATGACCCATTCTAGCTCTCTCCCATGCTGTTCTGTGACCTCAGTGGGTTGTTCATTGGAGATTGGTGTCGTGGTCTCGACGATAAAGTCAGCCAAAGTCTGACCTTTGATGGTCATTTTGGGTCAGAATTCAATGTCAAACTCTATTAATTCAATAGCCCACTTTACGAGCCGTTTAGAAATATCAGGTTTCTAGAGAATACTCTTCAAAGGCTGGTCAGTTAGAATGATCATGCGATGAACCTGGAAGTAAAGTCTCAATTTTTGGGCTGAGAAGACAAGCACCAAGGCTAACTTTTCTGCACGTGGGTAGCGCGTCTTTGGGTTAGTTAATGCATTGCTCATATAGTAGACCGACCGCTGAGAGTCGGAGTCCTGGCATATGAGA
Source organism: Nepenthes alata (assembly GCA_028571085.2). Classification (NCBI taxonomy): domain Eukaryota; kingdom Viridiplantae; phylum Streptophyta; class Magnoliopsida; order Caryophyllales; family Nepenthaceae; genus Nepenthes; species Nepenthes alata. Next base: position 11,268 of record JAOVVI020012332.1, on the reverse strand, counting down.
ACGGAACTAAGAGCCACCTCTGACATTACCAAGTAGAGGTATAATTTCTCTCCGTCCTTGGTGACGTCAGCAACAGTGGATTGGCCAGGTCTACTTCATCTTGTCAAAAGCTGTCTGGCATTCTGTCATCCATTGGAACCCATTTGCTTTTGTCCTCCTTAGAGCCTTAAAAAATGCTAGTACTTGTCTCCCGACTTAACTAAGAAGTTGGATAAGGCTGCCAGTTGTCCGGTTAGCCGCTAGATGTCTTTGACACTTCGTGGCGGAGTCATATCTATGAGGACCTTGATCTTCTCCGCGGTTGCATTGATCCCTCACTGAGAGATGATGAATCCCAAGAATTTCTCTGAGGATACTCTGAAGACTTAGTTTGGTTCAGTTTCATTTGGTGTGCACGAAGTACCTCGAAGGACTCAACCATATCGCGAATATAGTTACTGGTGGTCTTGCTCTTGACGAGCATGTCATTAATGTACACCTTCATATTACGGCCAAGCTACTTTTTGAACAGTTTGTTCATGATCCGTTGGTAAGTAGTGCTTACGTTCTTCAGACCAAAATGCATTACCTTATAACAATAAATGCCTTTGTCTGTCATGGACAATGTGTGCTCCTCGTTCTCTAGGTTCTTCTGGATCTGATTGTAACCCAGTACGCGTCCATGAAGCTCAACAGCTCATGCCCTGTTGTGGAGTCCACCAATAGGTCGATCATGAGTAAAAGCAAGCTGTCTTTTTAGCAGAATCTATTAACGTCGATGAAATCGACGTACATTCGATATTTTTGTTACTTTTATTTACCAAGACGACATTGGAGAGTCAGTCCGGGTATGGATTTCTCTGAGGAATGCGACATCGAGCAGCTTCTTTACTTCATCCCAGATGGTGATCAATTTCTCTACGGAGTGGTTCCTCTACTTCTGGCTGATGGGCTCACGGTCAGGATCAACACCCAGCTTGTGGACCATTACTTCGGCCGGGATCCCAAGCATATCAACGGGGGTCCATGCGAAGACGTCTTCGTTTTGTTGTAAGAACGTGATCAGCTCATCGCGTAGTATTCCGGTGAGTGAGCCCCCAATCTGTACGCACCTCTCTGGGTCCTCCGGGTTTAGTGGGATTAGATCAGTTGCCTCACCAGATTACGCTTGCTATAGAGTTGCTTCATCTCGATAGTCAAGTTCTCTTGCCACCTTGGTACGGCTACTTGGGGCGATCTAGGATATGAAGCATGTCCGCCCAATGACTTGGTCACCCAACACTTCTCCTATACCGCAGGCTATTAAAAACTTCATCTTGAGATGCGGTATTGAGATAATGGCTCTGAATGCTGTTAGGCGCGGGTGGCCTAGAATAGCATTGTAGACGGAGGGTAGGTCAACAACCAAAAAAGTGAGTGTACGACTCATCATTCTTGGGTATGTGCCCAAGGTGACATCCAATTGAATCATCCTTTAGACAGGCACCGATTTGTTGTCAAGGCCATAAAGTGGGCTTTCGGTGGGTTTTAACTTACTATTTTTTAAATCAAGTTTAAAAAATGCATCGAGGTAAAGCAAATCGTAAGAACTTTCATTATCAACGAATACTCGTTTTAGTTTGTAGTTGATACTATCGTCCAAAATGAGTGCAGATATAACAAGGGGATTTGCATGGGGGTGATTACATGTTCTAAGTCACCGTCACTAAAGCTAATAATATTACCTTTAGTGCACCACTTATTCCGCCCGGTTTGTTGTTCCTTACGATCTGTGGAGTCTTGGCTGGCTGTGTTGTGATCATATTGACCACTCTTGCTGTGACCCGATTCTGTGGTTGAGAAGGCTATGGTCCTTCTCTGCCCGAGGTGCCAGAGTTTTGGCTAGGGTTCTTAACGAACCTGGTGAGCTGGCCCCTTCTGATCAACTACTTAAACTCTCGCTGGAGTGTCTTGCAATCCTTTGTGGAGTGTCCAAAAGATCGATGGAAATCACAGTACTTAGCTAGATTTCCTCCATTCTCTTTCTTAAGTGGTTTCGGCCACTTAAGTAATTTTTCCCCAATAATTTGCATAAGGACGTTCAAACGCGTGTCGGTTAGGGGCATCGGGTTAATCAGCCCGTTGTCCCTTTGCTCTGGTTGTCCGGTCCTGTGGTGATTTCTGTAGGATTGGTCATCGTCGTTGTGCTTCCTCTTTCCCTCAGTTGGGAAAGAGAGAGGCTATTCAATTTGCTCGGGACCCTTAGTCTCGTTGGCCTCCTCTACTGCTGCGTGGGCTCGGGTAATAAATTTTACTTTCTAAAAGGTATGCAGATTCTTATGCGCCAAATGCCAAAAGAGGTCTCTGTATGTCAGTGCGGAGATTAAACTGCCAGACTTTATCTCCTCTGTGAGCTTGGGGATCCTTCTGGCTTCTGCCACGAAGCGATCTAGAAACTTTTGTGGATTCTCTTCCTACTTCTACTTGATGTGGGAGAGGTGCCAAGATTGCTTCTCTTCTCAACGACTGGAGGTGTATTACGTTAAGAAGAGATTAGTTAGCTCCCTAAAGCTCCGGATTGAATCTGAGGGGAGGTGATGGAACCAGATGCGAGCATCTCCCTTCAGCGTAAATGAAAAGTAGCAGCACATTGTTACGTCCTCAAACTCTTGTAGACTCAGATGGGCGCAGAAATGATCGATGTGATCTATCAAATCAGCACTTCTATCGTATGAGTCACGAGTTTGCATCTTGAACTTTGTTGGCATAGGATGGTTCAAGATCTCCACCGTGAAAGAAATTATTTCTAGATTTACAGTGTGCTCGTCGTCCTTGAACACGTGATTCCAAATCTTCTCCACCGTTAGATCTGCTCGAGTGGCATTGCCTGATTTTTTAGAGTTGATGTAAGTTCTCAACCCTGTTCTTTCTCTAGGATGGCATGTAACCGATCAGCTACTACCACCATTGAATTTAGTGACCCGGGAGGCTCCCTCCTAAGCCTGGGGCCTGGTCTCCACCCGTCATTCTAGACTTTCCTCCAGAGTCATGCTGCACAATCATTCTTCAAGCCTTGGATAGCTTTGGGCGTATGAGGACTCCGGAGCCTAAGTGTTGGCCGACGTCTTGGACTTCTTGGCTAGCTTCTTCTTCTTCTAGCCTCCTCTCATTGAAGCCGGTGCAATGACTGCTGCGGGCAGATCCCCTTGCGGTGTGTTCTCCTAATGGGAGTAGAGAATCTGGAGCATTTTATTCGTATTATTCATGTGCTCCACCAGATTCTAAAAAAATGGGCCGGGTACCTTGTTGACCACCCCGTTTACCATGGTACCAGTAGTGTGGTCCTGGTCTGTTGAGGTCACATCTCTAGCAGGCTTGCTAGCTTGCGCTCTTGTATTCACAATGATGTTGTTCTGAAAGGTGAAGCAGGGAGAAACTATGGAAAAATGGTGGCTAGCTTTTTGTTAGCTTCCCACAGATGGCACTAATGATACTTTCTGGATCCAAACTTCGAATAGATTTAGGTCAAGTTGATTGTCTAAGTTTGACTCCATTCACCGAATCTGGATCCTATACACCACAATTATAAATAAGAGGTCAGGTGATGGCGGGATTTTATCCCACCTTAAATACTATGACACTCAAGTCAAAAATTTGTCCTCGAATTAAGAAGGTAAAAGAAAATGAAAGCAAGTGAAGATGCAGGGAAAGTATTTGTGATGGGGGATTTGCTCACGTTGAGAGAGGCTTTTGTGGCTCGTGTGGAGCATTGGCTCTCGACACTGTGTTCACACAGAACACAATGACAGAGGGAGAGAGTCTTAGTATTCAGAAAGCATGTAAGCTTTGCGATTGAGAACTTTGGCAGGATTAGGAGATCGTTTTTGTGAGCCAATTAGAACGTGAGAGCTTTTGTCGATCAATGAAAGCGTGCCTTGAAGTGAGAACTTTATGGCCTTTTATAGTTGGGTACTGGCTACCTTCTTTGGGTAGATAGGATTAATTCCAGCACTCTATTAGGATTGCTACCTTTTCTGGCGTGGAGCTTTAATGGCAATAATGGCCACCTGGGTTGATTGTCTTCCTTATATATTTTATAACTGTTAGGGTTTACTATAGACAGGAGGAGGATTCTGGCATTTTTCTTTAGGGATGCACGTCGATCCTAGATGTAGTCATTCTAACGGAGGTTTCCTTCTGTGGAAGGCGTGAAATCAGGGGAGAAGACCGTTGAGGCTGGAAGACGGTCACATTGATCAACGTGGGCTTGGGCCGTATGACTTTCGATCTTCAGTCGGTCTACTGGTCAAGCTTTCGGTCAACGAAAGCATTGGCCGTCTTGGGCCCAAGTGGGTCATCCTACTCTTGGGCATTTATGTCGGCTCACTAACCATTCGTCCGATCAATGAATGGCATTGACCGTCTAGATGCGAGTAGGCCTTCGTGGTTCTAGGCCGTTCTTTCTTCCTGGGCTGCCCATTATTGGCATACCCATCAATCCCAAAACAACAAGCAATGAAATGATATCAAAATAAAACTTAATCAAAATCAAGGTCCAAATTAAAACAAGTCAGACGTTACAAATAAACCATACAATAATAAGTGAAAATATGTCGACTGTGGTCCTAAAGATAGTCAAAGTATGCCCATTCCGTCCAAATACACCAGACCCAATCCACGTAAAATATGTTGTTACGTCCTGAATCCCGATCCCAAATTAGTTCTTAATCAAATTATTATTAACTATCCAATTTATCGTTTAATTATATTTAGATGTGAACTCTAAGTCGATACCTCTACCAACCATAATTAGATAAATACAAAATCATTTATAAGACCCAAAATAATTGCCACGTTACATGTGACTCTGACACTAGTCCAAAACGTGACGTCGGACCTTTCGTAATGAATGATACCTATTCAAAATAGAATCAACGTAACAAAATCTACGAAAGCAACAAACATCTATGACTTAGCATCCCATAATCAAACTACCGACACAACTGAAACAAACATTAAAATACCAAACAAACGACAACCTGAATTAAATTGTAAAACCACAACAATCTTTTTACTGAATTACAACTTGCTGTCCGAAAAGCAAAATATCAATTAATTGCATCACTAGACAGGTTTTAAAGCTGTTCGAACTTAAATCGATATACTAACCATTATTGACCACCATAATACAATATTTTTTGATATCTAAATGTTGTGTGAATTATAGCATAATATATTGAACATTATCTGAATTCATTAAACAACATTCAACATTATTAAAAATCTAACCTAAACTCTCCATACTATCTCAGTTGTTCATTTATGTTCATCTAATTAGAATTCTTGTATCCCATCTAAGGAAAGTTAATAAAAATAGTAAGAATTGAAGTAAAAACTCAATAAGACATATATATTAATAATTATATATACTATGCATTAAAAATATGTCAAAAGAATTAGAGATCATGATCGGATATACTAACATTGAAACTTATGCAGAAAATTCAGTTTATGTATTTATAAAATTATTATTATGTTCTTTCTCAATTTAAATTATCAAATCAATCATGCTTATATTCTGATTTTTCTCAGGTATCAAGGCTAATAGACCTATCGACTAAAGGAGCAGACAATTGAAACTCAGATTGTATATACTTTCACACAATTAAAAATCATACGCTACTATTTAAAACATGTAAATGAGCAATCTATATATTACACTATAAATAGGGCTGAACGTCGCTTCTAACCCATGGATGATAGGTTCAGATATAAATATACTTTTATAATTTATAAAGATATGTCATAATATACTACTCGTTAAACAGTAATCTTTATTTAATGTAAATTCTTAAAAAAACTTTACACATTTCTTCTTTCTTTCTTAATCTTCTCACACTATGAGAAAATATTCATAACCATAGCTTAATTGTAAAGTTTTTTTACATAATTATATAATTTGTTCATGTCTTAATCATGCAGAACTATTCTTAGCAAAAATAATGCCAAGAAATTCAATAAAATAGTGCATGAATTTAGCTGCATTATAAGTTTGACGGAATTTTAATTTATGAACTTACATGCAATGTATATATGTGGAAATTCAACACATGCAAGGAATTCTCATTAAATTTTCAAAACATATAGAGGCTTGTTTTACATGAAGAAACTTGTATCCACGAAATTCTAACATAGAATAACATTATACTATAAATTTAGAACATGCTTCTCCAAATTCAGCAAGATTAAACCATATTTAAATTTAGACATAGAATTCATACATTTTTCCAACAAAATAAAAAGAACTACACATATATATTAAACAATATCACTATAGGTTCAAAAATCATAATATGTAAAAGTAATTGAATAATAATTGCTTAAAAAATTAGAAAAGATCAGTAATAATAGAAAGATGAGTATAGAGTGTACTTATCTTAACTTCAATTTTTTCAAATTCTAACTTAAATCAATTGAATTTTGAATTTCTTAACTTTCTCTTTCTTCCTCTCTTTTCTCCTAGGCTGCTTCTCACTCTACTTTCAAAAATCTGATGAAAAATGACAAAAATGAGTTGAAGGGTCCTATTTATAGAGAGTAGCACTCAAGCGCCACTCAGGCATATGTCAAGCACTGAACTACTTATTTACTATGCTCGAACGTAGCTTGAGTGTGTATCAAACGCATAGCTACTACATTCAATCGCTTGAGCGTCCCTCGAGAGCATGTCGACCTTAAACATTTTGCCAACCCATACTCGTGCGCATATTAGGCACAACTTAAGCACCGTCCCATGGGTTTTGGCGCTCAGATGCGGGGTAGGCGTCCATCATACACCAAATCATTCGATCTAATTTTTGACTATTTGACCTAATTTTTTATATTATTTAACATCAATTTTAATTATATTAGTTTAATAATTTAATATTATCATAAATTAAAAACTCGAGTCTTATAATTTTAAGGAAACATATCTGCCAATAATTCAAAAAACACATAGTGAACTTAAATTCAATTTTCAAAGGATAATATCCAATCCAATTACATGCTTAAAACATAAATAAAATATTTTAAACTATTCTCCTTGAATAGTGCTCCGTGTAATTTTATAAAATATTCAAACCTGCTAATTTGAAAGAGATTTAAATTATTTCAAACGTAAGCCTAACACTCAATAAAATGTATATACAATAGATGAATATAAATTATTAAAATAGAAGTAAAAGAAGCAAATTATAATCACATGTAGAAATTTAAAATATAAAATTGTCGATAAACATATTTAAAAATATGATAGTTTATAAATTGTCCAACATGTACAATCTATCAAAACATAGTATGCACAAACAAATGTAGAAAGGCTAAAAAACAAATACTTGAATATACATTTAAAAAATAAAAAATAAAGGATCATATAAAAGATATATGAAAACCTAAAAATCAGGATTAGTGAGTCACACACTAACCATATTGAAGGCAATTTTAAAGTTCAAGCTATGCATATTCTTATCCAGATATAGAATTTTTATACGTGATTGAATGCCACTAATAAATGACAAGTTCAATCTTCTATTTGCATAGAATATATAGAAATATGTCTGAATATAATCTATTAATTCTATTATAATTATTTTTAAATAGTTAAAATAAAAAATTTTATGACACATAATAAATATTTTAATATTTTTTAAATAAGAGAAAAAATAATTTTTCTTTTTTATTTATAAAATACAATTCTCTTTAAATATTTATTTAAAACTGTCACATAAAATTAAATTTACTGCATCATTATTATACCTTGACTAGTTCTCTAAACTCTCAGTTAATATTTTTCATAAAATTTCAAAAATAATCTTATTTTAACGGAGTACAATAAGTTTTTTATTTTGGATTCACAAGGGTAATAATACTTGATGAGTACGCCAATAATGGATTTGTCCTTGAATGATGAACGGTCCAAATCTTCAGTGGTCCATTTGCGCCTAGACGGTCAACGCCAACTATTGACCGGACGAAAAGCCAATAAGCCATTAAAAGCCCAAGAGTAGGATGGCCCACTTGGGTCCAAAACGGTCAACGCTTCCGTTGACAGAAAGCGTGGCTAGAAGACCGGTGGAAGACCAGGACTCACGTAACTCATGCCCTGATTGGTCCATATGTCCGTCCACAAGCCACAACAATATTCTCCCCTAATTTTACACTCTCCACAAAAGGTAACCTCCATTGTAATGGTCATCCCCAAAATCAATGCACATCCCTAAAGAAAGACACCATAATCCACTCATTATCTGTTGAAAACCTTAGCGATTACAAAACGTTTAAGGAATGAGATCGATACCAATAACTGTTACAGCCATAAAAGCTTCACGCCATAAAAGATAACGATCCCAACAGAATACAAGCATTAAGCCCTTCTATACAATGAAAGCAGCCCAGTATGGTAGTTATAAAATATCATGGAATTCTCACTTCAAGGCATATTCTCACTTGCATGTAAAAAGTTCTCTCTTGCAAAGCTCTCACGCTTTCAATATTCTAATACTTTCTCTCTGCTACTACGTTTCGAGTGAGCACAGTACTTAGAGATTTTGCTCCTCATGAGCATTCAAAACCTTTCTTCTTATGAGAGCACTTTCACATAACAAACACTTTCAACATTCATACTGCATCTCATTGCATCCACCTTCTTATTTTAAAAGTTGCTTATTTAAGTATTTGAGTATTTTCAGTGGGATAACCTCCTGCCATCACCTGATCTTTTGTTCATAATTGTGGTGTACAGAATCTAAATTCAGTGGACAAAGTCAGGCTCAGATGGACAACTTGACCCGAATGTGTTTGAAATTTAAATTCATGATGTATCAATACTAATTATTAATGATATATTTAAAATAAATATCAAAAAAAATAAAATAAAATAAAATAAGTTAAAAAAAATGCTTTACGGAAAAGTTAAAATTCCTTTAAATAAATTAATTTACTTAAAAATTATATATATATATATTTTTTAATTTGCCATAGCATCTAAACATATATCAATATTTTTTTTATTAATTTTTTTCATTTCATATACTTATTTAATAAGTATGTCATAATGGGGTCAATTTACGATGTATATTACACAACTAATATTTTATAAAGTAAATAAAAAAATTAAATATCAGAAAAATATTGACAAATAAATATTTATTATTATATTTTTGTTAAATAATTTGATTTTTCCAATCTTTCCAATCTTGAGAGAGACAGAGAAGGTGGGAGAGAGGGAGGAAAACTGGGCAATCTTTGAGAAAGTAAAATATAACTTGTTAATTATTATTCTTTTTAAATTAAATAAATAAAAATTTGGTTAAAATAAAATAATAAATTAGAAAAATAAGTAAGTTATATTAATTAATGAATAAATTTAGTAAAATTAATAAAAAAATTAATGGAATCAATATAATATTTTAATTTAACTACTAAAGTATTTAATAACATCCTACCCTGCTTACATAACATATTTTAATTTTCTCTCATTATAGGTTTTTAGATAAAATTTTACAAAATAAAAAAAAATATATAAAAGATTATATTTTTTAATTTTTTTTTATAATATAATTATTTTAAAATATTTAAATATTATAAAAAATTATAAAAAATCTTTTACTGAATATTTAAATTTATTGAATTTAATGGCCATCGTACATCCACGTCGCTGTCGTATTATGTTGGCCGGTGCCCACTTTTTATTTTATTTAATTATTTTGACCACATTCCCATAATTCAAATAGACACCTGGACCCCATTTGCCCACTTAAAACAAAGTCTACGGCAGAACTTATCCACTATTCCGTACATTAAAAAAAACAATATGTTATTTTTATCAAAATTATTATTTTATTAATTAAATTAATAGTTTAAAAAGTTATTTTTAAATAAAAAATAAATAATGCCAATACCCTTCTAATTTTTTTTATTACTAGTAATTTAAAAATAACTACCTTAAAATATTTCTTTATTTATTTTTATTTTTATTTTAAACTAAACTTAATAAAAATTAAATTTGAGTCAAACACAAATTTAATTTATATAAAAATTTATAACCGCTAACATTACTTGGTCACCTAGGCTAAAATTGTTTATAATAATAATTATTTTGATAAAATTTTATAAAATTATAAATCAATAATATCAAACTAATTGAATGACTCAATTTTAATTACTTCTATATTAAATCATTAATTACATACAAAAATATTATTTTTTAAATAATAATAATAAAATATTTTATACTAATTAATTAACTATTTTATTATTATTAGTATATATCAAATATTAAAAATTAGAATTTAACTTAATTTTATATATTTTAAGTGACTAATTAAAAAAAATATTAATTTTTTAATTTTAATTTTATTTATTTTTTAATAATAATTATTTTATTCTTATATTAATTTGCTACAACAACTAAATATATTGTAAGTATTTTCATTTTAACTATTTTTATTAAATTAAAAAAATCAGGTAATTTATTTTAAAAAAACTCTATTGAATAGAAATTTAAATTTTGTAAAAAAATTTTAAATATATTTTTTAAAAAAACTTTTAAATCTATAAAATTTATATAAATTATAATCATAGGAATTGACTTTGTTTAATCTATGAAATTAGAATAAAGAATGATATTGAGCTGATGAGTAGTTCTTGTTCTCTCATTTTTATTCACACTAATTAAAGTCCACTCCACAAGCTAAACTGTCTCATGCTCATGATTCCACGATTTTATAAAATACAAAACTTCAAAAGACTTAAATTATTCAACACATTATTAAATTTTTATATTGATTTATAATTTAATAATACATAATTAAATATTAGCACTATTTTACTAAAAAATTAAAATCTATTTCTCTTTTTTTATACTCATTTCTTATCTTTTATGAGTATTATAAAATTTATGTAAAGGTTTTGTGTATATTTTTTAAAAGTCTCCTTATAATCACAAATGAATGAAAAGCTAACAAAATTTAAGTAGCCCTTATTATGGGAAAAAAATATATATTTTTTTTCTTTAATATATGATGAATAGTTTATAACTTATATAATAAGAAGAAGATTATTTCTTTAATTATATAAATATATTTTTATCAAATATGTAACCCATTAAAAAAATAATTTTTCTAATAAATAAAATAGAACTATATAAATTATAATATCTAGTTATTTTGATAAATTATTAAATATATATTATATTATTTAGGATAATGATGGGTATTATTATCCATGTAACTAATAAGTCACCCGTGGGATAGGATGCGAATAACTTCT
>JAOVVI020012331.1:0-12285 GCA_028571085.2 Nepenthes alata | reverse complement strand
ATTATTTAGGCATATAAAATAATATTTTTATCCCCCATTTTTTATTAAATATAAGGTATAAATCTTAAAATATTAATTTAATAATAATTAATTTAATTAAATTGATAGACTTTCAAAATTTATTAAAATTTTGGAATAGAAACGTAAGTTTCAGACTAGATTATATTGCGTAAACTTGCTCCTGTGTGAACATATTTTAAGCAGAATGATCGTACCTAATATGGGCTCCAGATATATATATGCGTATTTAAAATAAAATGTTAGCACCTGATATGTGTATTACGCAATGCTTAGTGCGCAGTGTGACTATGTCTCAGTGCCTAATCCAAGTCTAAGCGGCTCGTGTGAGCCAATTTTTTATAAATATGTGCTTTGGCTAATTTTTACTGTACTTTTAGAATAAGAGAGAGAGAAGAGAAAAAGATAGAAAAGAATAAAAAAAAAGAAAATAGAAAATTTGGGTGAAATCAGAATATATTTTGATAAAAATTTGTTAAAACATTACTTATTTCAAATATTCTGTGACGTTTCACGTTCTTATTTATACTTAATGAGACATCATACTATATATAAGTTTATAAATATTTTATAATTATACATAAGATCGACATTTTGCCATATTAAGTGGCTCCAACCCCATATGACTTGAATATGATGTCAGATTCTTTAGAGATGTTATTAGGATATTTACCTTAAAGGTTTTGTCATATCCTTTATTTTTTATATTTTGTCATTTATTAAACTGTTGTCATTTATGAAAAATATAAATTTATTTTAAAAAAATAAATATAGAAATAATCAAATATATTAAATATAAAATATCGATTACATTATTTGAATAATTTTATAGAAAATTGGTATAAAATGTGGTAGAATTCCTCCAATGGTATCGCACACATTGCTACCATTATGGTCCCTCCACATTGAAAGTAATTTATTTATCTATCTGGATGAATTTTTTTTTTATAAACTTAGGGATAAATGAGATTACTAAAAAAATGAATAAATTAGTGTACTGCAACCTTCATACTAAACACATGTATGCATTTCGATCAATAATAGGATAATTTGTAATAAAATTGTGCGGGCTGGTTTGGCTTAGGACGCCGTAAAGTTCCCCGGCCCAGAGCGGATAATATCTACAGGCGGGTTGACCGAGAATGTTACAAATGGTATCAGAGTCGGTGCCTAGTTCGGTGTGCCAGCGTAGACGTTGGGCTCCCTAAGGGAGGTGGATTGTAGTGTTCCCACATCGAATGGGAGGTGAACAAAGCGCACTTTATAATCCGTGGAGACCTTTTCCTTGTAGGCGCGTTTTAGGGGTAGTAAAGGCCGTCTGTTAGGAACAAAACTATGCGGGCTGGTTTGGCTTGGGACGTTGTGAAGTTCTCTGGCCCAGAGTGGACAATATCTACAGACAGAATACTCGGGGGACGTTACATAAGTACAGTGTCATTTGAACAGTATCTTATTTATATATTATTTTATTTTAATAATAAACATAGAATGAGCAATATAACTTTACTATGATTTTCAAAGAATTACAATTCACTTAGTCCCCCATGGCCACAAACGTCTCCCGCTAGCCATGCTTCATTAACCGGCTACACGTTGTCGATGCCGATTATACACCCCGGACCGGCAAACCCACAAATTTTATTATAATTTTTTTTAAATATTAGACTCTTTTATCTCATCATAATTGAAATCGTTCTAAAAATAAATGGATGGTTGATATGATATAATATTTTAATTTGTTATTTTAATCTTAGCATTTATATATTATAAGAACAGAAATCAACTATTGATATTAGCAATAATAAAATTTAATGATACAATAAAAATGGCATAGGTAGAAATTTATTTTATTAGGATTAAAAAACAATGAATTTATTGTTTAATGTTGAAAAATATTTTTCCTTAGTTTGGTGCAATATCCAAAAAATTGGACTAAAAATAAAATAAATACTTTTAATTTTTTATTTATAATTATCTCACAGTATTCTATGCATAAAAGCTTATTATATTTATTTTTCTAAAATTTAATGGATCTAAAATATTAAAAATAAATTATAAAATAGTTATAAATAAGTAAAATATTTAGTAAATTTCTTAAATATTTTTCCCGCTTCACACACATTGGACACAAAGGCTGCGCAGCTTAGCTCACCCGCAATGACGTGTATCCATCCGATTCGTCCAAGGTGGCCCCCGCTGCAGAAGGGTGGGAGTCAAACGATCTGCTTCTCCGAGAGGTAAAGCCTCTGCACGCTAACACGTTCCCTTCACAAGACCAAAAAATGGGAGCACTCTGCTTTCCTTAATTCTACCCTTTGCTGCGGAAAGGTGAAATTGCTCTCTGTCGTCTCTTGATTTCCCTCCTCCGCACTTCAATTCAAAGTTGGGCCAGCTGCTGCGATGGAGGTAACGACGGAGAGTAATGATCAGGTACGTCGTCGTGTGGGGTTAGTGTTCGACGAGCGGATGTGCAAGCATGACACCCCAGATGGGGATGACCATCCGGAGAACCCAAATCGGATTAGAGCTATCTGGAAGAAGCTCCACGATGCAGGCGTTGTTGATAGGTTTGCCCTTCTGTTTCGTCGCTGAAAAATGTTTCTCTTACTACATGATTTACTTCTTTCATAGGGCGTAGCGACAAAGAAGGTGAATTTTTTCGAGCACTAGTTATAACGAAGAAGTATCAGATAACAATTGGCTGTGAACTGCTGTAACACCTATTGCTGTCTATTATTTGCTCTCTTTGGATTCATTGCTTGTATTTCCATTGTCATTAACCTGCAATCTGTGAAAAGAATCGAGATTGTAGTTTCTCTTCAAGAAATTTGTTTTGTTGATTTTATGGCGATGATGCTCTTATTGAAGTAATGCTACTTGGGAGCTTAATGGATGGGGGCCCTATGATTCTATTAAGCTAATATTCATATCAGATGAAAGGACCATTAAAGTAATAATTAGGAGTAAGCTTTGCTTAAGCTCTGATTTTATCTCCAAAGGATTATTGGATTTTCAAAATTGATGCATGACAAGTTTTATCCGAAATGAAGGCAATCTGATGTGAGAGCCGAATTCAAATATTATTATCCAGGTCTTGCACACCACAAATAATAAAGTAAAGAGGGCCAATGTTTTTCTCAGGAAAACACTTCTGATGCCTAAGTTAGTGTATGTTCAAGCAGGGCAAGAGGGTTAAAAGGTTATCTACTCTTGGAACCCATGATGTAAGACTCATGTTTTAGGCTATGCTGGAGAGGCCATGCTTAGAAGAGGAGCTTGGTGGGAAATGGTGGGCTTGTGGAAGGAGTATCCCTAGCAGCTTAGGGTGCTGAGGTCGTCTTGGTCTTGAAGCAAGGAAAAGGATTTCCCTAGGTACCACCAACAAACTAATGATAATACCAAACTCTAATAATGGGGTTGTTTGGTTTCCTAAGATGATTGAATGCTTCTCTACTGTTTGGGTTAGAAAATGGTCAACTCTTCAGGGAATCTATCAGCAGAGTAACTCCATTCAACAAATGGCCCCCTTTTAATGAGTTTTCAGATCTTTTTGTTAGTGGGTTGGTGAAGTATCTGGTGGCATGTGGATTGTTTTTGATTGACTGAGTATTCATAGTCAGAAGGTAGGTTTACCCTCTCCAAGCGTTGGATGCCACCATGTTGTCCAATCATCTTCCATTTTGTCAACCCCTTTTTAGGCATGGTAGGCTTCCTCTTTGGCACATCAAGTGTTGTTGGATGGCGTGGTAGGCACGCACCTAATGGCCAAACAAGCGATCAAGGTGTTTGTCCATGGGCGGGTGCTAACATATCTATTTGCTTCGGTCTTGTTCCTAGCGGATTTGGCTCCTTATAGAGATTGAGATGCTTCGTGCTGACAATCGCATTTAGTTTTGTTGACCAGTCTTCCCTGGTTTGTTGTAACCGAGGAGGTGCTTTGATCTAGTTATCACTTTCGCCGAGAGGCACATATAGTCACAATACTAGCCCCCAGCTTCAAGAACTGATGCTAGGTCTGTGGAGCTGTGACGTTAGGGGGCACCTCGATCCTAGCGGCAGTAATGCATCGTGGGTCCACCACAATGGCACTCAATGCTCATGGGTTAATAAGTATGCCCCTGACTGCCTTGCAGAGATGTATCATTCTGATTTTCCAATCTTCTTGGTTCGTTGCATATGTTGATCATCCTGCAAGGGCAGTGTCTCTACCGTTTGACTTGTCACATGACTCGGGTGCATACCAATATGTGTTGTTCCCTTATACGTTATGTGCTTGCTTGGCTGTGAATGACCTTGTTGCTGCGGAATTTGACATTCATTCCTCTTCGTCTTTCCATAAATCCCTCTTTTTTCTTTTTAGAGTTCTTTGCGATGCCTCCTTCATTGATGCAAGGGGCTGATGCCTTCCACAGACACCGTTGAAAGGGAAGGGTCATCAAAGGAGACCACCATCAAACAAATCATGTCAGTGATGTTGACTTCTTAGGTAGCTGATTGCTGAGAGTGATTTAGGGTTTTTGATGCATATGAGTCTCTCGCCTCGAGGCTAGACTATAGGTACCATGTGTCACTCGAGGGTTTTATCATTGCTTATGATATAGCCTTGAAGAACGGGGTTCGCTTTCCTCTTTTATCATAGCTTGCTGATATTCGCAATGCTGTTGATATCCTAATCACTGGGAGCTAGCCCAATGCGATGTGATACTTGATCACTCTGTGTCTTTTTGTGAATGAACTGGCTTTGGCCATCTTACATGGAGTTTTCCACTTATGTAGGTGCAAGGCCGCTTGGTACCATCTGAGCTTAAGGCTTGAGGTAGGCGGCCATAACTTTGATTTTCTTAAGGGATGGAAGGACAGGTACTTTTTCCCGGGGGATCTAGCCGATTGGTGACTTCCCTTTGGGGAATCCCTCCCAAACCCCAATTTCTATGGTGAGTCTAACAAGGCTTTCCTGCGTGCCATCAAGCACAAGTTGGACTTGATTAGGGATAATCTGAATGACCATCGATTGAAAAGGTGCTTCAGGAGGTTGGAGTGAGTATTCTCTAGGAGAGGTCAATCGGCCTACTCATGGAGGCTGCCATTAGGAAGAGAAAGGCTCTAGTTGAGGCCTATGAGCTCGTGGAGGTCGAAGGCATTGTTGGTGGGGAATTTGATGAGGCTGTTATCTAGGTTGTTGCTGTTGGAGAGCTCTTACTACGGAGGAATAAGGAAAAGAGGAGGGATTGTCATCTGAGGGCCAAGGCATTGAGTGCACTAGTTGTTAAAGTGGTTGATGCTGAGCATCGGTATCCCGATGAGGCTGTTGTTGATGAGGATGTGCCCTTCATTAGGGTGCGTCGTCAAAGTTTTACTCCCTAGGCTTTTGCCATAGAGGTTGGAACTGCTGTTGAAAGGGCCGATATGCACAAAGGGGGGGTCTTCTCTGGAGCCACTAGGCCTCAAGGTCATCATCTATTTGCAGGATGTTAGTTACCCTGTCATCCTGCTTCCCAATCTTTGACCCACTAAAATCATTGACCTTGTTGGGTTACATGTGGATTCTACTTGGCCTGATCTCTCACAAGTTCTTCATTTAATCATTGAGATGGTATTGAAGGTATGTCTTTCCTCCCTTAAATTTTTTTGCTTTACTCTTTTGTACCTTCTAGATAATCTGCATGTTTTCTAGGCTGTCAAGCTCGCTCGCAGTGAGGTGCAATGGGAGTGGCAGAGTTGTAGGCAGAGGATGAGAGATCAATAGAAGAGGCATAGACACTAAGGGAGGAGGTGCCATTGTTGAGGTATGGGGAGCAGATGTTGGGGGAGGATGTGCGATAGCTAAGGGAAGAAGTCCAGAGGTGCAGTGCTGAAATCACTTCTGCACTGCTAGGCTTGATGCTGTTGTGACCGAGGCTACTGCTCGGATAGATGAGGCCACAAACCATGCTCTCAGGTTCTCTGCCTAGGGTGCTGTTTTGGAAGATGAGCTGTGCAATAAGTCTTTAATCCTCCATAACACTGAAGGCAGAGTTGCCAATATGCAAAGGTTTGTGGAGCAGGAGAGAGCCGAGGCCACGGAGGTCAAGGATGCCTATTTAGTTCATATATCCTCCTTGTGTGGCCAAGTTGACTTCCTGCAAGCTTTGGTAGCGTCCACTGCATTAAGCAAGAAGCAAGCACTTTTAGAGGCCAAGGTTGAGTACTAGAAGCGACTAGAAGAGTTCATTCGATCTATGAGTATTGGGTAGACATGTCTGAACAATGGGATATGGGCTTTTGAAAGAGAAGGAATTTAGTTTGCTAGCGTGAGCCTGAGTTTCGGGTTCTATTATTTTTAGTTCGTGAATGTTGGGGCCTTAGAACTTGTCCCATACTTGGGTAATGACAAAGAAGATGAGGTAGAGTCGTTTGGTGGCCCTCGAGTCAGATGATCTGCGTAGTATTCCTAGTATTCCTTCGGTCTCATCGGAATTCTATTTATCCCTGTGACCTTTTGTTCTATTGGTGTTGTATTAGTTTCATTTATGAGAGTGATGATGTTATTCTATGCATTTGTTGATGTCTTTTGTTCGTTGCTCATAGCTGTTGAGCTCACACTAGTGACTGGCCTAATTCTTGAAGTTGTGGGGCTACATGTCTTGATCTTCTTGAGGTGTCTTAGCTTGTAGCATGCCCAAGGTAGGTTTTCCCTTTACAACTAGCTCTAAGGGATGCTTGGCATTATTATTCATTGTCTCCCAATGTGTTGTAGACATTGGGGTGCGTCACCAATTTCCCGATTGGCTACTCTATGGCCGTGTGTCGACGATCTGGTGGGAAGGTATCCCATCTTTTTGCAAGATGAATATGTCAGGCATGTGTTTCCATCCATTGGGTAGCTATAAAAAGATGTGTTGGTAAACAGATTGACGAACTACTAGCCTTTGTGGTCTTAAAAGTTTTGAAATCCTTTTGAGTTGCTTTCACTTTCATCCATAGTGATGACTTTGAGGGAGCGTGTAGGACATTACCTTCTTAGTGCTCTTGAACTTGTCCTTTGTAAATGTGTGCCCCTTTCAATGTCGTTAAGGCCGCAACTCTGTGTGCCTAGGCTTGGGGTTCAAAGCTTAGCTCCTTAACATATTTAGGTGAGGCTCATTCGAATAAACATGTTCTTAGGATCTAAGGTGTGTGGCTTTTCTGAGGCTCAAGGTGTGTTTTGAGTGCCTTATCGATTTTTAAAAAAAATATAATTTAACTGCTTTTTTTAGATTAGCCATTATATTTACTAGTTACTTACAATACTAACTTGTTGTGCAATTCAGATTGATGAAAGTAATGAGTGACCGATTAAAAGAATGAATGGTGTACATGGTGAGGATATTGAATTTGTGTTTTAAGGATAATTTTTTAACAAATGGTTTTATAGTTAATATTGTTTGATTAAATGAGGTTACAAATTACACTAATAAAAAATAGTGTGAATCTTGAATGATATGTGCACAGTATTTCTAGGCTAATCTATTGGAGTTTGTAAATAATGAAGAATATAATTTAGAGGCATGTAAAAATGAAAAAGTAATTCAAGGCCATAAATTTGACGATGATGACAAATATTAGTCTTTGTTATGGATACTTTGAGGACAATATTCAATTTGGCAATGAATTTATTTTCTTATGCGGTGTGGTTAGTTGTTCTTATTAGTTATCATGTTTTATGCTATTTGTTGAATTATGCGTTTATAATTATTGTCTTAAATGTTTTTTTTATTGTTTCTTGTGTTACTATTAATTAACAATTGGAATTAATTACACGAACATTCTATATATATGCTTCATTAATAGATGCCTCACTTCTATTAGGTGGACACCCGCACCTTGTACCTAGGCCCTAGGGATCCTTTGGGCCTTAATGCGTATTGCACCTTTAACAACTCTAGCCCCTTTCGATGTGGCTGTTGTCACCAGCCCGCATTAGAGGAGATATGGTGCTCCTTATGCTGCTGTTGACGTAGTGAGAGATGCTCTTTTGAGGCTGTCTGTTTGAGTCACTATCTTCCTTTCAGAGGGTTTCTATGGTGCACGCTAGGATGTTTGTCATGTTTCCTTGATCAATTTATTGGGGAACCATTTAACTTGCGGATGATGCTTTCTCTTGTACTTGTGCTTGTGTAGATTGAACTTTATAAAACATACAAATTAATGGAAAAATTTCTTCATTCTATTTCATCGTGCCTTCATTCTTTACTAATTTGTTTTTGCAAATCTCTCATCAATAGGGACTTTGTAGGGTCATCATCACTTTGCCAGCTTCTCATTATATGTTCAAGCACCCTAGCTGGGGTGCATTGGGTGTCCATGTCAATTCATATTTGTCTCTTTTGGAGCTTTGACTTTTCATGATAACCCTTTTGGGTCGTAGGATCATCTTTTACTCTACATTGTGGCCCCTGTTACGATTTTTAGTTTTGGGTACATTGAGCTCAACTTTGCCAAGGTGTTGTTGCCCTTAGTGCTCCCCCCATTGAATATTTGGCTTGATATGCTTGGTCTTAAAATGACGTCTTTGCCCTGAGTATATTTGTGGCTTGTTGACTGATTGGGCTTGGCTTTTTGAGGGTTTCTTGACCCTTCTCGAAGTTTTTGGCAACTGAAAGTGCCTTGGTTTGGGCATCTAAGGGTGCCTCTTTTTATTAACTCCTTATAGGACTTGCCATTTTCCTATTTATGCCTTAGTCTGAGAGCTATGGTAGCATTTGTTAAAATGTTCAAAGGCATTGGAATGTGGCCTACTTGGTCATGACCTGTTTGTAGAAGTCATTAGACAACCAACTTTTGCACTAATTAGGTTGTTAATGCATACAGATGTAAACATAATGCTGATAGGCATGTGAGAATGACAGTTTGACATATTAGAGTCTATTCATTTTATGAAAATAAAGTGACAAGAGAATTCGCAAATTGTCCCTATAGGTTTTATAAAATATATATATGAGTACATGAACTACATATTAATCATAATATGTACTGAATGCATACCTTTACGGTGTTTAGGGTTTTTGTGGCCGATTACTAGTGGTACCTCATCAAGTGGATGGAGTTCTAGGTAATTAGGCACTAGCTTACCGGATTGGGTCTTCACATTGTAGGTACCATTTCTGACAAAAATGACCTCTATGAATGGCCATTCCCAAGTTGGGTATAGGTTATTTTACTTTTCTGGTGGATTTGATGCTCCTTAGAACTAAGTTGCCTATTTGGAGGGATTGTGCCTTCACCTTCTTGTTGTGGTACCAAGCTATCAATTGCTAGCATGCTCGTGTTCGAAGCTAGCCAAGTTTCGGGCTTCATCCAGTAGATTTAGGTGCTAGCACATCATCTCCTCTTTGGTGGTAAGCTCAAAGTTGGATACCCTAAAGCTAAGTAATCCGATTTCAATTAGGATGATTGTCTCCACTCAGAAGTACAGGCTATAAAGTTTGTCTGATTGCTAATCTCGACGTGGTTCAATATATCTCTAGCATGTTTGGTAGCACATCTACTAAAGCCTCCTCACTTTATCCAAACTGCTTGTAGCTTGCTGTGAATCGTCTTGTTCGTAACTTCCTTTTGATTGTCGGACTGAGGGTGTGAGATTAATGTGTGGGCAAGCCTGATCTGCAGCTCCTCACAGAATTGGGTGAAGTTTTCTCAGAAATTTATGCCTTTGTCAATAACTATGACCTTTGATATCCCAAATTGGCACACATTGATAGTCTTAATGAATTCCATGATGTTTAGCTCTGGTATCTTGGCCAAGGGGGACGCTTTGACACACTTGATGAAATGGCCGATGTTCACAATGATGAATTTTCTTTGGCTGGTTGGCATCGAGAAGGGGCATAGGACGTCGAGCGCCCACAGTGCAAAAGCTTAGGGCTTTGTAATAGGGTTAGCTCTGCCGCTGGTTGTCCTGAGCCATTTTTGTAGATCTTGCACTTCCTTATGAAGCCTAAGGTGTCATATTTCATTGTGGGCTAATAGTACTTTTAACGCATGATCTTGAACTCTAAATTTTTCTCTTAAAGATGTTCTTTGCATATCCTAAGGTGTACTTCCTAAAGAGCATAAGTTTTTTTGATTAGGCTAAGGCATTTCATAAGGAGGATTGAGTATCAGTACCAGCATAGGGTTCCATTGATCAGAGCCTACCATCCCACCGCCTTTGGAATCTTCTTGGTCACTTGCTGGTCATTAGGTAACTTGCCTTCATGCAGATAGTCATAATACCCATTTGAGCCCATTGATCACTTGGAGAATCTCTTCAGGTTTCTCTATGGTAGGCCAAGTGAGAAATTTGATCAGCTCTTTGCTTAGTCTGTGATTCAGGTACATGGTGGCTGGCCTGGAGAAAATGTCTTCCTACAGGTTCTGTCTCCTCTGAATGTAAACCACCTCGTATTAGGTTAACGAGTTGAGCATGCCCCATGGATTTTGAAGTACTTTGCTAGGTGGAGATTATTTCTGTTAAAGTTTCTTAGAACCTGGTTGACTACGAATTCAAAGTCGCGGTAGATGGTTAAACTATAGACGGAGCACTCTTTCGTAACTTGGAGCTCTATGGTCAATGCTTTTTACTCGGCCACATTGTTGGACACTAGGAAGTGTAATTGAATGAAGAACACCCACTCTTCTCCCTTAGGGAAATGAGTAGAGCCCCGACTCTGTTCCGTTTGAGGTTCTATTTGCCCATACTATCCACTTTCGCCACTCTATTCTGATTGGGTTGCCCACATCTGACTTAGGTGGTTGTGGCACTGTGCACTCAATGATGAGGTAGGTTAGATCTTACCCTTTGATGGTCGGCCTAGGATAGATTTCGACATTGGACTCGTGGAGTTCAATCGCTCATTTGACAAGTCGATCGGATACCTCATGCTTTTGTAGGATCTACCTCTGTGGTTGATCAGTTTGTATGACTATCTTGTGAGATTGGAAATACGACCTTAGCTTCCTCATCAAGAAGTTAAGGGCCAACACTACCTTCTTAGTTATAGTGGATCGGGTTTGTAGATCTGTCAGCATTTTATAGATGTAAAAAATCGGCTTTTGAGCACTACCTTCCTCTCTTAGTAGAACTGAGCTAAGGGTCATTTGATATGGCTAAATAGATTTGCAAGTCCTCACCTAGGAGTGGCCTGGCGAGTAATGGAGGGGATTCGAGGAACACTTCCTTTTGTTGAAGGATTGCTAGCAGTGCTCAGTTTACTATAGCTTCTGGACTTTGGACCTAGTGTTCTAAAGAATGGCAAAAGTTCTCTATCAACTTGGCTATAAAGTTGGACACTAATGCGATTCGGCCGATTAGCCTTTGAAAATCCTCGAGCATCTTCAGTGCCTCCATAGACAAGATTGCCTATATTGTCTCAAGACTGGACTCTGTACTATGGTGGGAGGTAATGAAATCGAGGAACTTTTTGAAAGTTACCCCGGAAACTTTCTTTGTGGAGTTAAGCTTCATGTTATGCATCCGCAGAACCTGCAATGTTTCAATAAGATCTTTTACGTAATTGACAAAGAAGGTGCTTTTCAGGACCATGCCATAGACATGCCTCCATGTTGCGGCCTATTTGGTCTGTGAACATTTTGTTGCTGAGGCGTTGATAGGTTGCTTTTATATTCTTGAGGTCAAATGGCATGACCTTGTAGAAGTAGAACTCTTGATTGGTCATGAAAGCTGTATGCTCATTGTTTGAGAGGGCCATCAAGATCTTATTATAACCTTGTACATAGCCACGAATCTCAACAAATAGTGTTTGGAGGTGGGTCCATGAGTTGGTCAATTTAGGGCAATGGAAAACTGTCTTTGAGCCATGCCTCATTCATATCAGTGAAGTTGCACGCATCCTCCAATTTCTATTTGCTTTTTGACCCTGACCACATTGGACAACTAGTTTGGGTAATACACTTTCTAGATGAAGTCTACGTCAACTAGCTTCTTGTCCTTTTCTTAGGCGCCTTGTAATTTTCTAAGGGATGATTATGGCACTTTTGCTGAACTAGTTTGCAGCCTGGGACTGTTGAGTTGGGCTTATGATGTCTGGGGGATGCTGAGCATGCTAACTGAAGTCAAGGTGAAAACGTCTCGATTCGAGTAGAGGAAATCAACTAGGTCCTCTAAGCTACTCCCTCTATCATTGAGATGATTTGCACGTATTTTTCCAGTTTGGCTATGTCTAATGAGATCTTGACGAGATCCTTGGTGGGGGTTTCATTTTGCATTGATGACTTCTTGTAGGTTAAGATCTTCTGACGACTGAGACT
>JAOVVI020012330.1:0-12285 GCA_028571085.2 Nepenthes alata | reverse complement strand
TGAGATAAGTGAGGATGAGGATGATAACTATAAAGAAAATGGCAAACATTAAAGAGAAGAAGAAAAGAATGTGAGCAAAAAGAAAATGTGAAAGTGAGAGTATTTTTTTAGTTAGATTAATTATTTTATTTTTTAATTTTTAGTGTAATAAATTTAAAATTATATTATTATTATTTTATTTAAAATTTTGGATAAAATTTAAATAATTTTAGAAAAAATAAACAATTAAAAATATTTAGTGTTATCAATAAAAATTTTAATTTAAATATTATTATTTTTATTTATATAATTTTTAAATAGAATTAATTGACTCTACTATCATCATTATGAGGGTAGTTGCCGACTTGAGTATTTTAGCAAAGTTCACAAAAGTTAAAAAAGTATTTTTTTTATATTTTTTCCTTCATTTTATTCTATTTTATATTTTCTTTTTCAAGGCCAATTTTACATTATATGTTATATCCTTTATAGAAATTTTATCCTCTAAAATAGGGATTAATTCAATCTCTTTTATCCACATTCATCCGATATTAATTAAATAATTATATAATTTTATTTAAAAAAATGCTAATCTTTTTAAAAAAATTAAAAATTTAATATTAATTAAACGATTATAATTTAAAAATATTAAATCTATTTCTTACTTAGAGGGATATACATCTAGAGATATTAAATAAGCTGTGCCGCTTATAGTATGACACGGGCAAGTCCAGACATCGGTCATGCCCAACACAACTCATGGTCAATAGAAATATTGGACCGTGCCGAGGCAAGGTTCAGCCACCCCCATGTTCTATGCCAACCCATAGCACGATCAACTATGCCAACCCGCGACACACCGCTGTCAATGCTGTAGGGGTAGGAGAGGGCAATGAGGCAACAGTCACATGATTATCACTCCCTTTAATATTAAAAGAAATTAAATTTTAAAAATATATATAAATATGCCTTCTTTCTCATATATTCATTTATGTTTATTCTCTCCCACTACTCTCTTTACTTTCTATTCTCTTATAGCGATGGGTACAATATGAATATGGGCCGACATCAACGAGACCCAACCGGCAAGCTGGCCCTACCAGGCAATGGGGCTCGGGAGATTTGGAGCAAGGCCCACAAAACGCTTTTGACACACGGCCAATCACCTTCCATCCGTGCCTCTCCCAAAACGGCTATGGACTGGCAGCGTAGGAAGTATCAACTCAGAATATGTCAACCAATGTGGGATGAGGTCAAATCTGATGAGTCGCAGCGCCCGCCGTCTTGTAGCAGTTCAACCAATCCCAACAAAAGTCAACCTAGCTCATGCCGACTACGCTCGGCGACGGTCCCCGCACCACCACAAGGCGACAACATACAACGCTGGCCACCGCAAGCTCTCAGCGGCCGGCAAACCCTGGTAGGCCACCTGTCACAAGTTCCTGTGCCCAAAGGCCTCCTCCACGGAGCCTACATATACTTTCTCCTACAATGGAGAATGAGAGAGAGATCCACGATCTAAAATCTAGCATTCTAAAAACTAACGGAGCATTCAAGTGCCATCTTGCGCTAATCTTCGAGCCCAAGTACGAGGAGAAAGAACCAGCTCTCTTCCCTCCGTAACCACCGTTTCAGTCCAACGAGTTTAGTGAGCCACTCACCCAGTGCACTAAAGGAGCCTGAGTCTCCTCAAATAACCATTCGAACCCCTTGCATATTAACATCTGTGCAATCCCCATCACGTTTACCTTCACGCTTGTACATTTCCATTCCAGGGAAAAACTTTTTGACTTGAGTGTCGAAATGTTTACTGTAGGAGAACCTCCTTCCGTCTTCTGACCTCTTATTCATAATTTCTGGTGCACAGGGATTAGGTTGAAAGACGTGGAGATACAACCTGTTTGAAATTGATCTGACATGAGGAATCCGAAGGCTCTCTAATTTGCACAAAAACTTGGACCTAGAGACGCATCATTGGCACAGTTTGTAGGAACGACAATAAAAGTCTAATCACCTATCACCATATCCAACCTCCCATTCAGAAGATGGTTAACACTAGAGCGCAAGCCAGTGAAACTGCAAGGGACATTGCCACCCACGACGACAACCCTTTTGTTGGTAGCCATGCCCACGAGCAGCCCAAGCCCGACGCGCGTAAGCTGGTAAATAACGTGGGTGACATGAAGTAGATGCTTTAGGTACTATGCGCTCTGACTGGAGTGCAATGGATAAGAGCTCCTCCCTCGGGCCCCTAGGCGTCAACCTATAAATGGAAGGGACATGGGGAGAGGACCCTAGTAGTAAGAACAACTAGGCTTGACAACGCTAGGGTCCTGGCGCCCTCAAGCAGTAGGACCCAGACATTAGCTCGGAGCCTCCCAAGTAGGGAAGAGTCGGAGGAAATTCAGGAGTGATAAAATCCCCACAACTCCCGCAATAACAGGAAGCTTGTGACAAGAGGGGAGGGCTCATGCAGTACTCGGACGCCCCGTGTGGGCCGCTGCTGCAACTTGCACACTTCTAGAGAACTTTTAGCTTAGAGACTTCATTAACGTGAAGAGGAGTGGGTCCACCCCTCGGATAGAAGAGAAGGTGGAGACAATATGATAGCATGTGTTTAAAAGGGAAGCCGAGCAACAGGCGCTCGACCTAAGGAGGTTACCATTCGCCAAGAACATCCGGACGCAATCGCTTCCTCTCAAATTCAAGATGCTAGCACTGGATACGTACGACAGAAGTACGGATCCACTGGATCACCTAGACTACTTCCGGATGCTACTGTCTTTCCATGGGGTGAGTGAGGCCACCACGTGCTAGTACTTCCCTCTGACGATCAAAGGGGATGCCAGGCTTTAGTTCTAAGGCCTCCAACCCAACTAAATCTGATCATTTGACAAGCTCACCGATTACTTCCTCTGCTAGTTCTCCTCTAGCAAGAGGGAGGAGAAGCAACCCTTGCATCTTGTCCATCTTCGCCAAAAGCCCGAGGAGAGCCTAAAGCGGTTCCTCAGCTGCTTCACTACAGAAACTGGCCAAATCCCCCGGCTATCTGACGAGATGAAGCTAAGCACTTTCATCACTATGCTAGCAGTTGGGGAGTTCTTCAAGGACTTAGCACATCAGCACCCCCAGACCTTCTGGGAAGTAGAGGCCATTACTCGGACCTACATTGCTGCCGAGGAGGCCAATGAAGCAAAGCATCCCGAATGCATGGACCGACAATCGGAAGGTCCAATCATGGGAAAGAAGAGAAACGGGGACAACGATAGCTCCCGGGAACCTCGTAAGTAGCGATGATCTGAGCCAAGTGTTCGAAAGGAGTTCAAGCCCTTGGCCGTGATGCTTCTGAATGACATCTACTCAAACATTTTGATGCAGTTCCGGAACGAAAAGTTGTTGAAGTGACTTAAGGCACCAAAAAACCCAGAGGTCGGAGATCAAACCAAATACTTTCATTTCCACCGATCTCTGGACACACCACTGAAAATTATCAAACATTGTAGAAGGAGATTGAAGACCCAATCTGCCAGGGGCACCTCACACAATTCTTGAGAATCCCAGAGTAGGCCCCGAGACATTTGATGATGAGGCCAAAGAGTAACTGAGGAACCAAGTCGCCGCTGGTGTCATCAACATGATTTCAAGCAGATCAGCCAAGAGCAGCGGCTAGGATAGACCCGAGGCCACAACTAGTAAGAAAAGAGCGATGGTAGGGTTTAGGACTGATGTCATTAGTTTTAGCGATGACGATATGACTCATATAATTTTTTAACATTTTGACATTTTCATTGTATCTGTCCTTATTTTAGATGGTACATTAAATTACCAGTTGAAATGAGTATTCATTGATAATGAAAACTCTTACAATTTGCTGTATCTCGATGCTTTTTTAAAACTTGGACTAAAAACGAGCCAGATGAGAGCTACCGAGGGTCCTCTATATGGCCTGGATAATGAGCAATTGCCTATGCAAGGAGAAGTCCAACTCGAAGTCACGATGGGGACTCACCCATGTACAGCTATGCAAGCACTGACATTCCTTGTCGTCGACCTGCTATATGTCTACAATGTAATTTTGGGTAGACCATTCTTGACCACATTCGACACGGTGACGTCTCCTCACTTGCTGGTAAAGTTTTTGACTTTGTACGGGATAGGGGAGGCACTGGGCGACCAAATGTTGGGATGGATGTGTTACTTGTCCCAGGTTGCTCCAGCCCCCTTAGGTGGCCAACAGAGGACCTAGACTTCTATGACGAGTCCACGGTGCAACAAGCCCAGTTCGAAGAGTCAACAAAGTCGGTCCCCTTGGACCCCAGCCAACATGAGAAACACATAGAAATCGGCGGCTCCATTTCGACGTCAGTCCGCGATTGACTTATAAGCTTCCTCAGGTAGAACTCTAATGTTTTTCCATGGATTCTTGCAGACATACAGATCGGTGTAATGGTCCACAAGTTGGACCTCGATCCCAATTGCAAACCCGTGTAGCAGAAGCGCAGGAACCACTTTGTCGAAAAGCTAATCACAATAAAGGAGGAAGTAAAGAAGCTGCTCAATGCAGGATTTATAAGGGAGATCAAGATCCCAGACTGGTTGTCGAACGTTGTGCTCGTAAAGAAAAGTAATGGCAAATGGCGAATGTGCATCGACTTCATCGACGTGAACAACGTTTTTTCAAAGGACAGTTTTTTGCTACCGAGGATCGATCAATTTGTGGACTCAACATCTGGGCACGAGCTCTTGACCCTTATGGATGCGTACTTAGGCTACAATCAGATAAGGATGAAGAGAATACATCTTCCATGACCGATTAGAAGACCAATTATTACAAAGTCATGCCCTTCAGTCTAAATAATACTAGCGCTGCTTATCAACGGTTGGTGAACAAGATATTTGAAGTCCAAACCGGACAAAACGTGAAGATATATGTAGACGACATATTTGTCAAAAGTAGAGCCACCGATGACCACGTGCACGATCTGGCTGAGACCTTCGAAGTCGTTTGGGCTCACAGGATGAAGCTTAATCCGGCCAAATGTGTATTCGGGATGACGTCTAAAACATTCTTGAGCTAAGTGTCCCAGTACGGCATCAAAGCAAACCCGGAGAAGATAACAGCTATCATTGACATGGGTAATTAAGTAATATAATCAAGATTATACTTAATCCATGTGAAAAAATTTAGTTTTGAAAGCGGTTCAAGGTCTCGGCTAGGGGGTGCTCGTCGGGCACCTCGGGCAACATCACGGGCACCTGAAGCAGCATCACAGCTCCTGTTGAGCGTTCAAGCTCTCGGGGTAGGCGCTGAAGTGTGCATGTGAGCGCCTGCTAGGCTTTTGCCAGCATTCGAGCGCCGACCTATAAAATAAAAACCTGTGATGGTTTATTTTGGGTAGAATTTGGGCATTCTAACACGAAGGAGAGAGAGTGTATGAGAGGGAGAAGAGAGAAATGAGATATTGAGGCTCTCGGGTTCAAATCTAACTTGGACATAGTTTAAAAAGTGATAGATCGGGTCGAGGTAATTACACTCATACCTTTCTCTTTTTGTTCTTTACACTTTTTGTCTATTTTTCTTCGGATATTCTCGTTCCGATACCCGATTAAGTTCATATTTTGTATTACCCACGTTTTAAACATGCACATATGTGGATTTCATATCCGATTTGCTAGTTTTGATTGGTATTTCACATGAAACCCTAGCTCCACGCCCGAATGCTTTTACCAACCGGTTTTTAGAGATTTCGCATAAATTAGCTCTAGAATATCATTACCCATACCTTAAACATATTAATTTATTAATTGCGTGTTTGACTTGATAGTTTTATGTGGGATTATACTTGCCAAAAAACTCTAACCCACGCCGCCTTTGCTTTTACCCAAATTTATTGTAATTTATATATGATTTAAATTTAGAACTTCGTAACTCTAGCCTTATGGACTCGGATAATCCGAATATTTTGTATTTGTTCACATATATTTTATATATACTATCTTATAGGTTTCAGAAATATTATCGGACATGAATTAGGATATTTATCCACATGTACATTAAATATGTTATCTTATATATGGTTCGTAATTTATGTTATATGTAATTGTGAAGGTAATTATTGTCCGAAAGCTCTAAAGTTATGTTTGGCTCATGATGGTAAAATTTTTTATTTTTTTCATACTTTATGATGTTCATACATATAATTTAAGTCATGTAAAAACTTAAACCCATAAGAAATATAAAAATTATGCAAGTATACGAAGGGAATGCCATAATTTAATATGTTTATGATTCGTTCTCCTGGAGTGAGAATTTTGTATAAGAAACTTGGTGGACTTTCCCTCAAGGAATAAGAAATGGTGAAACCTAGACCGATAATTTATATTTCAGATGGTAGTATTTTCTGACATGCCGTAGGTATTATAGTGAAAACTCAAGGATTATCCTAACCGTATTTTATAGTGGTGATATTCCTTATCATGGGTTAGCATATTGTAGTGAAAGATCGTTATCTGTTAAAGACCGCGTGCGGCTATGGCCCCATCTACAGGGATTATATGTAGATGGCCTACCTCTTGGTCTTAAATAGGAGGAGATGTCTTTTGATTGTGTATGAGCAAATATAATCCAGACTATAATTGACCGTTCCTTTAGTCAGTAAGGCCTACTGGCCCTGGTCCGCAAATGTAATAAAATTTTTACATGTTTTAGAATCTAAAGGAAGAATAAGTAAAATGGGAAAGCCAAATAAATTTTAAAAATGTATTTATTTATATTTCATGTTTATGCATCTTCATTATGTTCATGTATTATTCTTCTACTTTATCATGCATATATTGTTTATTATCTTTGATTATATTACACTTGTTGAATATTTGGCTCACTCTTACTACTTTCTTCCTTCCAGATGAGCATGCCCTTATGCCTGATGAGATTGAGTAGAGCTTAGGAGTATGATAGGCTACAGATCTTGATGGAAGAGCCTTTTGGGACTTTAATTTTGTGATTGTTGTTTGAGATGGAGTATTTGGTATTATTTTAAGATGGTTATGCAAATCGATGTATGTGCATGATGATGATGTATACATAGTATAGTTTCCGCTGTATCTAATAAATGTATGTACTTCTGTAGATTTTTATAGTTAATTGTGGATACATAATGGCGTCTTACCTGAGCCGACGTCGTACCAGTAGTTATGACATCAATACCAAATATTGTGAATTGTGGCTTTTGGATTATGTGATGCGATGTTGTGGTTATTTGTATTATGTTGTATAGGGTGGTTTGTATAGGTTGTATTTATTTGGCTGCCATTTTTCTACCGAAACACTGTTGGATTTTGGTTAGAAAAATGCAATCTGTCACAACATATATAAACTAAACACTTCAAGTTTCACTCCAGCTTGTCATGTGTAAACTTGTACAAATCATCTGAAGGATTAGTAAAATAGCAAAAAATGAGCCAATATTCAGCAAGACAATACATAGCAAAGGTCATACAATCATTTTACTTAAAATATAACATTAGGAATAGAGATCATCATAGAATACAATAACTTAAAACTTGGTAAGAATACTTATACAATTCTCTTTCTTATTTATTATCTTGTTCTTCCCTAATTCTTTCTTTACCATAACATGCTTCTTCTTCTTCTTTATTCTTATTTGTCAAAACATGTAGAAAACTTACTTTTTTAGAGATCAGAGTCGGTTGGCTTTACTAACTAAAGGAGCAGTCGGTTGAAATCCGGATTATAATTATTTTTACACAATCAAAGACCTACCCTCCTATTTAAGAACCCAGAGGCAGGCCATCTACATATTATCTCCCTATAGGTGGAGCTAAAAACTACATTGTGGTACTGAAGTAGATAACAATTTTTCATGATAATATACTAAGGTATACCAAAATATATTATCTGTTAATCAATCATTGGTCCAGTTTCTTACTTTTTTTACTTAGGAAAATTTTTACGGTTTACTTCTCAATTTTTAGTTCTCCCCCATTTAAAAAATAATTCACACTTTTCTTAATATAATTGTAGAATTTCTTTTCTTGTTCTTTTTCATAATATCTTATACATTTTATCATCATAAAAAATTATAATATAAAATTTAACATTAAAACATGCAGAAGAAAACTTAAGAAGTCTAATACTAATTTAATAAACCTGCAATATACAATTAAATATCAGCATATTTTTAACATTTATAGATAACATGTAATAATCTAAAATTGATAATATGATGTACAAACATGTAGGAATTATTTTTATATATCTAAATATGAAGAGAAATATCGGAGATAAGGCAAATAATTATGATATAGATAATTAAACGGAAGTTTTTGATAAATTTCACCGTAAAATTATGGTAGATTGATAAATATGCAAAATTTTCATACTTTTACTTTAAAATCCTAACTTGGATGAGTATTAGAATAATAATACTAAAAAAGAACAAAAATAAATCATAACAAAGGAATGAGAGAGCTAAAAATACACTTGTCTTCGTTGGATATACTGAAATTCTTACTTCAAACGTTCTGAATTTAGCTTTCTGGAGTTTTCTCCCCTTTTTTCTCTCTTCTCACTTCTCTCTCGACCCTTATCTCTCTCTTTTTTGTCCTCTCTCTTCCCCCGGTTAGAATGCGGTGGAGCCAGTCCTTGGCTGACGTTTATAAAAGATCGATGCCCGAGTGTGAATCAGGCGTGGGGCGGGCATGGAGCTACTGGAATCCCCACCTGATAGGGCATCGGGCATGGCACATTCTATTTTTGGCACTTGTCAGGGTGCTCGAATGCCTGGTAGGCACAATCGTGCTGCCTTGGGGGCCTTAGGAACCCGGAGGGCGCTTGGTAGGCACATAGGCGCCAGCTCGAGGGCTAGTACCAAACGCATCCGGTTTGTAATTTTTTCTTTTTTAACCTTCTTTTCCACATCATTTGACCATAATTTTAATTATATTAACTTCTTTAATCATGATTATATAAGTTACCCAAAAACTAGAACCTTACAAGTGGAGTGGCGTGGGAACCCGAAATTGTCTTGAAGCTTGAGTTTCCAGCCACCGGGATCGGTGGGAGCTTATCTCCGATGTTTGAAGGCGTCATCCTGGGACACACTAGAGGTCTTCTTTGGTCAACCTTTTTTGCGTGGAGAATTTCTTTGTTCACCCATTTCGTGTCCATTTTGGTGCCATGCCTACCACTGTTTTCGAGTGGGACAAAGCTTTCCTGTTGTTGTGCCTTCACCATGGGTGGTGATTTGCCTTCGGAACGGGCTACTGCTCAGGCTCCTCGAGAACTGCTATATCAGCAAGCGACACCCTGCTAGTAGGGTTGGCAAAGGGTCCTAAGCTTGAGGCCATTTTCTCCTGATTGCGGGGAGAGGCTTTCCTTTCCCTCCAACTCCTTCAAGGTGGCAGCCTCTCTTCATGACAAGCCTCTATTTTGAATCCTCTAAAATTTTTGTTCTTGCTGGTTATGCTTTGCTGCCTATCGGATGCACGCTAGTCTCTTACTCAGGTTTCTCTAGTTGCTCGCTTGTCTAGGAGTTCGTTGCAGTTGAGTTCCATGTATCCCCCCTTTGCTATTATCTTCCGCTTCGTTGCACGTTGGTCAGTGGAGGCTTTATGCTTTGTAAAGGGAGATTAATGAATGGAACTAACAATTACTTTTGCTCATATCATTTTCATTTTTGGTTTTCTAGATGACATTTTTTTTGTTGACGCCAAACTGGATTTTGTATTCATCAGTACGGC
This sequence comes from Nepenthes alata, assembly GCA_028571085.2. NCBI lineage: Eukaryota > Viridiplantae > Streptophyta > Magnoliopsida > Caryophyllales > Nepenthaceae > Nepenthes > Nepenthes alata. The sequence goes on along the minus strand of JAOVVI020012330.1, from coordinate 2,544 downwards.
AGAAGGCTGGATTGGGTTAAGGGTATGTTAGTTCGGTCTGCAGTCAGAATGCTGCTAGTTAGTCCTAAAGCTAGACTAGATCGCTAACCAATTAAACTGATCAGAAGTTGGACTGGATCACTGATCAGTCAGACAAACTGAACACTAGACTGGATCATTGATCAGTTAAATTGGCTGGATGCCGAATTGGATCATTGACCAGTCAAACCGGCTGGACATCGTATTGGATCATTGACCAATCAAATCGGCTAGATATCGGACTGGCTCCAGATTAGTCATGCAAGCAGGGCGTCGAAGTGGATTGTCAGCCTATCGATTTGATTTTGAGATCATCACATCTTCTTGCTGCCAATTTGTTGTCCTCATGAAGTGAAGCATAGTGGCCTGGGAGGTTGCGCCGCTTTGACACCTAACCCATCCTGTCGTGCCGCGTGTCCACCACCTGTATGGCGACAGGTCATCATTAATGATGCAAGACGATTGACGTGTTCGAACGTCCTCAGGTGCCGACACATGTCAACATTATCATGTGTGCACATTTTCATGGCGTCGCTTTGAAATTCGAACAATGTCCTTTATAAAATGATGCCCCTTCGCCATTTTGTCCCATTCTTCCTCTTCTTGGGTTGTTTTCTCTTTGTTTTCCTTGTGTCTTCAACTTTTGCATCCCCATGGCCCCCAGCGTTGGTGCAATTCGCTCCGTTCTTACAGCCGCCGACATCAAGGTTTTGTACGTATAGTACAATATTCCGATTGCGATTTTATTTATGGTACCAAGGGAGCACGACAGGGCTTATTCTTCTCTGAACAGGTCCATCACTGTCTGCAAGGCACACTTGTAGAGCAGTCTTTGCTTCCCCCTCCTAGGGGAGTTGCACAAAACTTTTGTGGCGCTAGGAGTTCTAATCGTGAGATTCCATGCTAACTCTATAAGATATTTTTGCTCCCTTTTCCTATTCCTTCATCCCCATGGGAGGATGTTGAATATAGTGGCCATGAAGGTAATCTTTCGGTTATACTAGAATGCAAACTGGATCTCATTGTCTCCCCAGAACTTACACATAAGCGAGGTGATCCCCGATTCTATGAAGAATTGGAATGACTAATTCTTCTTTGTCAAGGTCACCTCCGACTGGGCCCTCTCCAATGAGTGGGGCAACGTGCCAGCACCCTTTATCGACAAGGCCTCGCGTGAAGAGGTGGAGTCTGTCAAGCTGCTGACAGAGTATTGGTCTAGGTGATTATGGATGACTTCAAGAAGGATCACCTCCTATCCGCTGAGGCACTTGTGCTAGCCCGGTGGGGTCTTCCTTTAGAGGGTATGGGAGCCACCACTCCTTTGCCTGCTCAGCCCATGAGGAAGGTTGGGACCCTGTATATCAGAGATCCTTCTAAACGTCCATCTCAGTAGTGGATGGCATCGTCTCTGGGATCTTATTCTTCTTCTGCTGCCTAGGGCCTGCCAATAGGTGGAGCGGATGAGGGGCATAGGTGAGCTATCTAGGAGAATTAGCCCTTGTTGTACCCTCAGATGTTGGTACCACAGAGATGGGTGTCAGAGCAACAGTGGCTGATGGGGTCACTGCTATTGCTGCAGGCACCAACTGGGCATTTTGTGTGCTGACCCAGGCCCAACAGGAGTCCCAACAAGCAGTCCAATAGGAGGCCCAATAGGTCTTGCTAGCAATCCAACGGGCGGCCAGCAGGGGGTCCCTATAGTTGTTTCTTCTTTGTCGGGGCAGATAGCGCCCGACTTTTCATGTGAGTCAATCGAAGAGGATCCTGGTGTAGCCCACCCAGTGGGGGCCCAGCTAAGGCCTGATGTTGAGGATGCAGTGATCATGGAGGCATCTTGTTCTGGGTCTTTTGCGTTGAGTCGATCTCGGCCGAAGTGGGCATTTGCTCCAGTGTCTTCATCCAGGGTGTCTTGAGCACCGCGGCTGCAAAACTGCCATACATTCAGGTAAGTTTCTGAGAACTTTTTGTTTCATTGCAAATGGCCAGGTTTAATCTCCTTGTTTTTTTTGAAGGATGGCAAGATGGTGCAAGTTTCTCAAAGATGCTTGTAAAGGGGAGGTCCATCGCTTGGCCTAGATGAGGGTTAACCCGAGTGTGGTGGAGGAGATACAGGATCAGGTGGATACCGCCACCTCCAAGGCTCAGCAGTGTTGAGATTGGGTCTCTAATCTTGAGCTTCAACTAACTGAGGTCATGGGGGAGCTGCAGAGATCCAGGGACACTTTATAGGCGGTCGAGTAGTATCTCGCGGACCTCCAGGGTGAGAATGTTAGACTAGGAGTAGAGCTGACGATCCGATTCAACCCAGAGAGGGAGGGCCATGGTCTAAACGTGAGATTTTTGGATAGTATTCACCTGTGATGGCAGATCGCTTCCCTCGTCGACCCTACCTTTCCTATCGGCCCTTTTGATCCAGGGAACATGGGTGCTCGGCACCGGTATAATCTAACCAATTTTGCTAACAAGGAGGAGTCGTCATCACATCCCCTAGTTAGCCCCCAACCTTAGGGTAGCTTTCTTCTCTCT
>JAOVVI020012328.1:0-12286 GCA_028571085.2 Nepenthes alata | reverse complement strand
CGTCTAAATTTCATAATATTTTATTAATTTTTGCTAAACTCAAATTACCTAAAATCATAATTAATATTAAATTAATTTAAACAAAAATTTGAGATATTACAGAAATATTGTCCAATGCTATAAATCTCACCAAAATGGAAACGACGATTTAACGAATCTCCTTCAAAGACAATTGCTACAACAAAAACTTCTAGAATCCCATCGAGGAAGGAATTCGCCTAACTGGCCATGGTTGCAATAATCAGCCCTCACAATCCTCAAGACAACTCGTCAAATTTGTGTGGGTAACTATCAGCAGCTATGAGGCCCAATGAAGGGTAAACTGACTCCAAACACTATAAACACATCTATATATCAATGGGGGGAATCTTATGTAAGGGAATCGCCCGGGAGGCAAAATAAGATGGAGAAAAAGAGAAGAATGAGAGAAAATGAGCATACATAGAGAAGACTAAGAAGGCATGCTCACTCTATTTTTGTCTCTTGTGAGGCATCATTCTTCTACTCTGGCCAATGGCCGTGTAGGCCGCCCGTTAGTTTTGAGTCCTCACGCTACTAGACCAGTGAAGGCAACTCATAGAGCGTAGCGCAGAGAGTTGCATTGTTTATAGTCAGAGTGGAGACCAACGAGCGTCCTTCTTCTCATCATCAGCTCCCAGGAAATTTTTCCTCATTCGTTTAAGTTACCCGTCTGCTATTGCATTCATCGACTAGCCACTCATTGACGAGTACAAAACTCTTTCTCTAGTAAGTTACCCCTGGCCAGGTGCACTTCTCAGAGCCTAATCTTCCATCTTTAAACCACTCCTCAATCAAGCACACTATTCGGAATTTAGTTCCTCATATCTAAGCCGCCCCTTGGCCAGGCGCATTCCTCAGAACCCAATCATTCATTTCTAAGCCGCCTCTTAGTAGGACACACTCATCGGAGCCCAATCATCCATCTCTAAATTGCCCCTCGGTCGAGCGCACTCATTGGAGGTCAATCTTCCATCTCTAGGTCGTCCCTAGGTCGGGCACATTTTTCAAAATCAAACATTCCATCTCTAAACCGCCCCTAATCGGGCGCACTCATCGAAATTCAATCCTCCATCTCTAAACCGCCCATTGGTTGGGTGCACCTCCCGGAGCCCAATTATCCATCTCTTAGTTACCCCTCGATCGGGCGTATTCCTTGAAGCCCAATTCTCCATCTCTGAGCTGTCCTCTGGTTTGGCGCATTCTTTAGAGTCCAATTCTCTATCTCTAAACCACCCTTTAATCAGGCGCACTCTAAAAAATTTAGTCCTTTATCTCAAAGCCGCCCCCTAACCTGGTGTACTCGTCAAAACTGAATCCTTTATCTCTAAACTGTCCCTCGGTCGGGTGCACTTTTCGAAATTTAATTATCTATCTCTAAGCCGTCCCCTGACCAGCTGCATTCTTTGGAGCCCAATCTTACATCTTTAAGTCAACCCTCAGTCGGGTACACTCATCGGAGCCCAATTCTCTATCTCTAAACTGTTCCTTGGTCGGATACACCATTTGAAACTCAGTCATTAATTTCTAAGCCGCCACTCAGTCAAATGCACTCAAACACTCAATCTCCTATTACGCGTATTCACACATTATTCATTTATTCATTATATCTTTCTATTTATTTGAGAAAAATTTCTGATTTTAGTGTCGAAAGATATACTAGCACTGAATTTTCGTCATCTTCTAACTTCTTATTTATTAGTTGTGATGTATAAGATTTAGATTTAAAGTGACGAAAATCAAACTTATTTCAGCTCGATTTGTCAAAACAAATTGAGCGGGTCATTAATCTGTACAATAATTTAAATTTATTGACGAACCACAATGTGTTAGCATACTCAAAACATTACTCAATGGGAAATCTAACTCTTGGCAACACCCAGCAATTGCATATGTAATAATTAGAACAATGATTACCATATATCTTAGTATTTTGTTAGTCAATTATATCTTATATTACGTAATAGGTTGTTTTCACAATTTAAACTTATGACTATTATATCAAATGTTGACAATTCTATTATTATGCCAAAACTTTGTTTTACATAGTTAAATCAGTAAGAAAATATCTGCTACTCAAGTCTTTATACTCTGTACAAGAGTTACAAGCCTACTCCAATGGGTGTCCATTTGGAAGTAAAAATTAGGTTTCAATCAATTCATTCAAAATAAAAAGAGAACAATAGTCCACTTTTTAATAAACTCAGTCATAAATAAAAAATGAATTTTAATCCACCCCACTTTTAATTGGACAATAAAGTACAAAATAGTATCTAACCAAATTCACAACATAAAAATACACCCACTAAATCTAGACGAAGGAAATATTTATATCATATGAATTTCATTATATTTTAGTGGAAACATAATTGCATATTAACAAACCAACTGTGATTTTAATTTGGCCAAAATTATAATTTCAAGACTAAGATGTTATGATATTTGAGCCATAGAAACTGTCATCCTACAATATATAGGCAATGCAACATACGCTTACTCCTAAAATTGCATGATGAATGGTCCTTATGCAAATTTTGGGAATCATAAATGTGATGTGTTGCTATCAAAAAACAATAGGAAGATGCAATGAATAACATTGCTTGAAGAAAATGAAAAAGATGGGGAATAATAATCAACTATAGTCATAAACAAGGCAGCATGGTAGAGGACCAATAACATTATTAAAACAACAGATTTAGGAGATAAAAGGTGGGATTTGGACTAGAATTTTGTAGTTTAATTGCACTTTTTTAGATTTTTTCATGATTTTAAGCTTATTTTATTTTGATCAATTTAATCCGATAAATTTATGTATATTTGTCTTGTGATTTATATTTTGAATATTCTAAGACATGCAAATAAAGCATAGAGATGTGGACATAAATTTTATCATATTTTTTTGTTACCGAATTATAGTAAAGTTATAGTGAGAAGACAGTTATAAATTTACACTTTTTAAAATTTATATTATAGATAATTTTACCTTGATTAAAAATTGTAAATAATAATACAGATCAACTTTTAACTTGATGAGTATTTTAGCATGAAACTTGGCTGCCTTTTGATTTAGCAATTTCGCTAACCATCATTATACGTTAGTGTCAATTTGAGCGTTGTATCATTTTCTTGGCATGTAGACACCTTACTATAAATATTTTCTATGTAATTATGACTCCTTCTGCTTGATCAAGGATCTTCTTCCATTTTCTTATGTAGGTAGATTTATAGTCCATAACAATTAAGAAAGCTTATTGTCATCCAATTATCAATATTATGTTATTCAACCTAAGTCTTATATAATTCAAAAAGCTTGTAATATATATTTGATTTGTTTTCGGATTTGAATTGTTATACGAATAAGGAGTCACTTAATTTCTCCCTGCGGGTCGAATTAAAGTGGCTCTGATATCTATTCTTGATAATTTAGATCTTATATACCACAATAGACAAATAAGATGTCAGAGGATGACGAAACTTACTTTTCAATATATTATCCGATATTCAAATCAGTAATATTTCTCAATAAGGTAGAAAGATAGAAAGATATAAGGAATACATGGATGTACGCTAGAAAGGGGGATTGAGTGTGGACTAGAGAGCTAAACTCCGATAAGTGAGCTCAACGGGGAGCGACTTTTGAGAGAGACTGTGCACTCGCGGGTTGAATGGCTTGAGAAGTGATGTACTCGAACGTAGAGTGTCATGAAAGAAAATAGTTTGATACTTCAGGGATACTCGAGGGTAGGAATTCTTTTCCTTAAGTTGGGAAAAAGAGGGATTTATAGATTTGGCATCGGTGTAGCCTTTTTTGGGCCTCACGACTGACATTCGTTGACTAAGTCGTCTCCTTGAGCATGGCCTTGGGTAAGCATGGCAATCATAGTTTTCCTTGAAAATGTTGGAGGTCTGCGCTTGCCTTCCTAGAGTGATACACTACGTAAGTAAATATTTTACAAATATTTACAAAGTTGTCAGGATATTTGTCATGGTCGCATATGGTGGGCTCTTCTTTGCTGTGCTATCAGAGCTGTTGATGGTCATACGGAAGGGACAATCATGGGCGCTATACTGCACTCAACCCTAATCGCCCACTTCTTGTTGAATGGTTCTGGGTCGACTTGCTTGGACCACCTACACTGCTGCCTGAGCTTTCATTTTAATAGATCGCGAGTTAGGTCGTCACTATTTGGGCTTTTCTCTTGCGGACGCCGTACTCTGAGCCTGCTAATGGTCTACTGAACCTATCAATATCTTTTGACTCATTATTGACCATGTATTTATTTTTCATTTTCTTTTCGTACACAAATAATCTCAAATATTTTATTGGCTTTATCGATTTTTAAGGAGGCGAGACACTTTACTATTAGTAATTTTTTTAAGTATTAGTTAATAACAAATTATGTCATATATTTAAAACCCATAAGTACATTTACATTAATAATAAATATTACTATCTCATATGTGAAGTTCGGATAATAGATTTTATACCGAAATAACCCATCATTTCTTATTTACTCATATTCTTTAAAATATTCTTACTCATATTCTACATTTTGAATTAAAAAATAACATTAGTCATATGATAATTAATGTCTCAACAATTAAATAAATAGAAAAATTATACAGATAAATAATTTAAAATCCTAACTGAAACTAAAGCAACTGTATTTCATCTAGTTTGTATACTATGTATTTTCTTGCTTCCTCAATATTTTAAAACTAACAACTTTCATTGGCCAATATTTATATTAAGAGATAATTTTCAATGCGTTTCTTGTCAATTTTATGCTTCTTGTAATAACTTCTTTGTAAATCAAAGCATCATGTAGGAAATTTTTTATCAATTCTTTTTGAAATGCCATATTTTTACATGATTTTTGTTTGATAATATATATATTTCAACGCAAGCAGCTAAAAGCAACCTTGCATAAGCAATATATTATGAATGTCAAATAATAAAAAAAAAAAAAACAATCAAATGATAGCATAGAAGGGAAAAAACAATAGTTTTATTTGACAAAAAAAAATCTACTATCACAATTGTAAATTATGAAATTTAGCATATACCGTTGGATTTTGGGGTCACTTTATTGTGGATAACTCAACAAAAAAAAAGTCATCGGAGGTTTGCATGAGACTTCTACGAGGATTGGAATATGCGCGGGAAAGGATCAGGAGGTAAGATCAAGTTGAGTGCTTAAGGGGAGCTCAAGCGGTTTAGAGGCGTGGATTCTAGATTTGGTGCACTCGCTACACGCTCGTTAGGCGCTCGAATGCGGAACCAGGATTCGTGCGCTTGATTTGCGCTCGCCGGGCGCTTGAGAGCCGGTACGTTATATAAAACGCGGCTCACGCGTTTTAGGGTTATATTTATGAAATCTATCTTCATGGGGGGCACCACACATAGAGAGAGGAGAGAAGAAGAGAGAAGAGAAAAATGTTCGACATCTGGTTGATATTCGATTTGAGTTCTGTTTTTCGTCAAGGTCGGATACGTTGTTCTGGAAGTGATCCTAGAAACGTATTTTCGTTTGGTTACTCTTTTTCTCATTATATTTATTTTTTGGGTTATTAGATGTGTTGAGAGGGAGTTAGATTCAACTATTCTTCATTCGGATTCGGAGTGAAGGGATTTCAAAGGTGGTTCTTATAATCGGCATTATTTATAGTGAATTTATTCAGAATTTGTCTCGTAATTTTTTTTCCTTGATTGAAAAAGATTTTCTATATTAAAATTATTATGTATTGTTTGTTTCTTGGGTTCACAAATTTGGTGATTAATGGTTGATGAGGGGGTTTGGGTTTATTCTGTTACGTCGGGTCGGGTATATTCAGATGTCAAATCCCAACATATACTTGTGTGTCGGGAGTATAACAATAATAAAAAAGGACCAATCTCTTGCCATAGCAAACACTATTATTAAATTTATCATCATTTTTTGTATTAATTTAATTTTGATGTGACCTTTTATTTTTGTTTTCAATTCTCAACATTAATGAAACCTTATTGTTTAACAACATAACTTATCTTTCTGATTAAATTATTATACATTTTCTCTTAACACATCGCAAGAATAGTGGTAGATCAACCTTCACAAGTTTTAGATTATTTTCTCTCTTATTTTACGATTTAACACTATAAGTTTTTGTACATATTGGTTAAACTCTATGGAACAATATATAGGTAAAATTTTGATAATTCATCAAACTCTTATCTATCATTTATATGCAAATAAAACAAATTAATGTATTAATACACCAATTATAGATGAACTATTTTGAAGTAAGGTAAGCAAATGAGTATGCAATAAAAATTATGAATTAATGTTCTATATATTTTAAACAATAGATACACATCTTTGAATGAAATTATAAATATAGACTCTTCTACCTCTTTGATAGATAGGTTAACATTTATGAACATATCTAACTAAAAAATGTTATAATTTATACACACTTAATGAGTAAATAAAATCATAAAAATAACCTTTATGTATTGTAGGGTAAGGTTTAAGGTTGAATACACTAAATCTCTCAGGATCATTTGACATTAAAGACTAGCGCATTTGTTTGCCCGGTTTATGAGTAAATCATCCCCAAAAATCAAACATTGATGACTAGGCATGCCTTGAACGATGACAGATTTTCTAACCAAATATTTGTTAAAAATTCTACCTAGTAAAAAATTATTAGAAGTACTAAAGCTGTTATTGCAGCAGACAAGGACATGTCTGATGTGGTTGCATATAGAGCCATACATTCTGCTTTAAGTTGGGTAGAGCACGAGGAAGGACTTTTAGGATTATATAAGTGCTTTCTAATGTGTATTATATTGGCCTTTTTGAAGATTAAACTGAGAGCTGTAGTGATTTAGATTCAATATTTAGGCACTTTGAGCATAATCAAATGCTTCACAAATCCTGCAAAACAAGAGTATCCCTTATTTAGCTCCTTCTTTTTTTTTTCTTTTTTTTTTGTAATTTATTTCATAGTAATAATCTCTAGATTTTTGTAAGAAACAAGCATATACCACATTGGCTTTCAAGGAAATTTCGTTCAACAAAATCATAGGAATAAAACTAGAGCAGAAAGAATCAATAATATCTACTAATGTAATAATCTAGGGATTTTACACCTGGAATCGCTGAAATTATCTTAGATCGAGAAGAGAGAAGTGCAGTCACTAGGTCTTCAACTGGATCTGGCGGTGATGATGTTGCGGTGAGCTAGAACATAGTAGAGAAGAATGGCAGCGTGTAGAGAGAAGAGAAAAAGCACGGTGACCAGATAGTAGAGAAAAGAGAAGAATCACATGAGTAACGAATAGCGCGCAACGAGCGGAGAGTAGAGAGCAACGCGTATTGAGCAGAGAGAAGAGAAGATAGTGAAAAAAGGGAGGAGGCAATTTGAGAAGGAATTAGGGATTTGTATTTCGTGAAGTGGAAGTAGACAAATACTGCAAAACCAGATTATTTATTTAACCTTTTTTTAACAAAAAATTAATATTTTTAAATATTTTAATGTTTAGTTTGTTTATTTAACCGTCATTGATAAATTTTAGATTTATTTCTAAAGTATACATTTTATTATCAATAGTAACTGTTTTATTTTTGTCATTAAATATAAAGTTTCTTGTAGCCATGTATAAACAAATAAGCACTATATAGATAAAATAGTTAATATAGGAAAAGTTAAGGTGATGGGTGATAATACTTATAAACCTCTGGAAGTTGCATATGTAAAAAATAAGATTAAAAAATAATATCTAATAATAATACTATTGAAACTGTACTTTACTATGTAAGTAGAGTGCAATGACTACAGCTCTGAGAAGATTTCTTGACGAGGGAATGAGAAATAGTCTGCCAACTTTGAGATGTTCAATTACCAGCAACTGAGATTAAGTCCTTGTTAATAAATATTCTGTCCTTGTTCTTGAAGTGTGGTTTTAAGAGGAGAAGTATGGATTGAAAAGGTTTTCATGGGAATCTTGAATCCCTAAGCAGCTTTAATTGTGTCTTCAAAAGTAACTTTAAAATAGATCTTGATTGAAAATGTATGCATTCACCGGGTTGATGGTGTCCTTGATTTTCAATAATGGAAGGATGAACTGCACTCTTGACTTCTTGCACTTCAATCGACTTCACAAAGTCAATGTCCTCATTTGATTCTTCAAATTTTGACATGGAATTTCTTTCCCCCAAATAATCACGTTCAATCTTCTGAAAGAGGCTAATATTCGAATTGATTAAAGCATACGGGGGGGTGAACCATCTTCATCGTCGGGATCAGCATCATTATTTTCTTCTTCATTATTTAAAGAATCAAAATCCACATGGGTAATATGGTTTGCATAAAAAAATATCATGCAATGAATCCTTGAATTTGAGGATAAAATTATCAAACATGGGATAGATTTTTGATGAAATACCTTATGAGAATCTTGTTGCCACTATTCCATCTTGTTCAAAATCAAGAACTGATTGAATCGGGTTAGATTTAGAATGAGATTTCTGTTAATTTGAATAATTATGCTGTTGTTGTATATATTTTTAAGAAACTAAGAAACCTTACTAGAATCTTGTTGCCACTATTTATCATGTTCAAAATCAAGAACCGTTAAAATCAGGCTAGATCTAGAAGGATATTTCTGTTAATTCGAGTAATTATACTGTTGTTGTATACATTTTCAAGAAATCAAGAAATCTTATTAGAATCTTGTTGCCACTATTCCGTCTTGTTTAAAATCAAGAACTGTTGGAATCAGATTAGATTTCGAAGGAGATTTCTATTAACTCGAACAGTTATACTATTGTTGCATACATTTTCAAGAAACCAGGATTCAAGAAATTAAGAAGAGAAGAATCAGAATTTGTAGCGGAAAGAATAATACAGTTATCGTGGAAAATCTGTAACTTGGTTCTGCAGGTTCTGATCCGGATCTACTGTAATGATATCCATTACAATCTGATTTACATGATTATTTATAGGGTAAGCAATATTTAACAATCTAACAACTGTTAAGTAGTAGCACAACTACTAATTATCAAATTACCAGCTACTTGACCATCTATCATGAAAGTATAACAACATCACCATCCTCTACAATGTCTTTATACGCGTGCAGCCAGTGATAGCACAGCAGTAGAATCAGTGATTATCTGATGCAAATCTGTCATAATCCAACTTGTGCTGATACTAAAATGACTAATGCCATGCTACTTCATTGCTGAAACTACACGGGCAATTGTACACATCCTCTTCAATACTCATTAAAAAACAGAGAGAGAAACATGCATTATATTCTTCAAGAAAAGAATGTACGTAATGATTTATATATATCATGTATGCATTCCTTCATATTATTATTTTATGAAGTTACGTGATAATTCAGCGATTCATTAACGATTTTGTTCTATTGAGAATTTTACAAAACATCATAGCACTTCATATATAAATTTTACTTGTACTTACGTTTAGTTAAAGAAATAAAATCCTTATAGTGTCATAGCACTTCAAAAGAATATTTTTTTTAAAAATAAAATTGAATATTGCAATCTCAAAAAAGACCAATAATAATTTCAACCCGATCCACCGGTGCTTATGAAAATAAAGGAATGCAAAATATTACATAACATAAAAGAAGGAAAGAATACCTCCAAAAGAACAAAGAAAGAAAGAAACAATAGAAGAAAATAAAAGAAAGAAAATTGAAAGGAAAGAGAATTGGAAAAGGAAGGGCAGGAGAGGTGATTTTGAAGAAAGAAATATATTCAAGAACTGTTGAAAATATATTGTTGTCTTTAAATTTAAGTTTAATAAAAACAATAATTTAAGACGGTGAATAATGAGCTATTTTTTTTAATTAAATTGGTTTTTAATGTTATATTTTCGATTAGAGAATTTGATGTTATAAATTTTAATTGAGTTATTCAATGAATTAAATATAAATAAAAATATAAAAATCAAGTGGAAGATTCTTGATACATTGTTGCTTTTCAATCTTGGTTACGTCCTTTTTATTTTCACAATTTAATTTTTAATTTAATCCTAAATGTATTCGTTGTTATAATTATATTTTTATCGTATTGATATTACTATCTAGTTTTACTTAATATTGCTAGTATTATTGTAATTCTTTAATTTGTATGATAGTTAAACTTTTTTCTAGTATACTACATGTCAAAAAATATTTTAAGGAAAATTTATTTTTTGTATAAAAATCCAAGGAAATATTATATTTCGAAATATTTTTTTTTATAAACAAAGTTACTAATTTTACATATAAGAGACACATAGGTTTATTACATTTTGACTGATGGACTGTAAATTCATGTACAAAGGAAAGATTAAAACTACAAAATCAAAAAGAGTAGTAATTCAAAACAATAATTATGTGGAGATGAAGAGGGTAACTATTAAATAAATATATAAGTATTATATATATATATATTGTTAGTCGTATTTTGTGTTGGCATATTTTGTGACCGTATCGATTTGTTTTTTTGGTCGCTCGTCCGTGCATTGCAAGTGCTTGGAAGCTCTTCATCGAATATTTATTCGAGGATCTTCATCACACCACTCTTGGTAATCCGCACCTGTTGCAAGCCTGCCTTGTGCACGAGCGCCGTATCCAGTTGACCCCCGCCCGTTGTTCGTCTTAGTCATGCTCGAGTGGTGCTGTATGTGTGCGTGAAACCCTAGTGACACTCGCTGCGCGCTAAAGTTGAGCCCGAGCGCTACGGCGCACATTTATCCAACAAATTTATTTTTAAATGTATTTTTCAGGCTCTATATATAAATATGTCTTATGTTTTGAACTCTAACGATTTTGGCAGACTTTTGAGGAGCCTTTTCTCTTAAAAAACCTATTGTACATGTACCCTTTTTTTTTAGAAAATTTCACACCAACGATTGTGTTCCATTGACAAAGTTTTTTCTCCACATCGTGCTTTTTTATTTACACATCTTCTCACCTGTTAACTTTTGTGGCGACGTTGGTGGCGTGGACATTGGGCTTAAGTGGTGTTTGGCAATTCAAGTGGTTTGAGAGAGAAAATTGATAAAAAAATTCGTGACTCAGGCGGCTACACCCAGTGGTTCCGCCAATCCCAGCTCTAGGGGTAGATCAAGTGTGGTCGGCAGCGCCCAGTGGTTTACCTGCCACTGCTAAACAACAATCGAAGCACCGACGACCGCCGACAGTGATCAGCGGCCAACGAACCCTTACAGTAGGGATTCTCGCGCCCCAAAGTCCCTCACTAGGGGACCTATAAAATCCTTCTTCTACAAAAAGAGGGATCGAATCCTTGATAATTGACTCAGCGTCACTAATCTGAGGCTCCACCGCCATCTTCCAAATCCAAACTTTTCAACTTTCTCAGGCGACAAAAGTCAGCCACCCCCCACGGTGCACCCAGGGAGCCAGGCCTCCCGTTACCCGCTCATTACTCTTCTATACAAGCATTCATGCATTACCTGCGCATTTAAGCACATTTTTGCGCACGTCTAAGCGTGCACCCCATTTCCGTTTATTGCGAAAAATAACTGACTTGAGTGTTTGAGCGTTCTTGGTGGGAAAAATCCTATCGGATCTCTAACCTCTTATTTGTTAGTTGTATTGTGTAGGGCCCAGGTTCACAGAGATGGAGACCAGACCCGCTCGCGATCGCCTCCAGACGATGAGGAATCCGAAATCTCCCTAATCTGTGTGGCAACGGGGAACCCAGGACGCAACATTGGCGCCGTCTGTGGGAAGTGAGACAAGAAGTCTAGCATCTCCTTCTCACCCTCATTCTTAAACGTCAAAATGGTGAACACTAGGGCACAAGCCAGTGCCTCAGCAAGAGATGCTGCCGCCTGTAGTGAAGACCCCTCAGTGGGTAGCCACGCGGACATCCGTCCAGAGCCCAACGTCCATCGCCTAGCCACCGATATGGGCGATATGAGGCTGGTGATCCAGGCTCTCTAGGACCGAACGGGAACCCCGTGGGTGGGGATTATCCCTTTGGCATCCTTGTTGTCCTCCTCCAGGCAAGGAACGCATCGCGCGGCAGCACTCAGGAGAATATTAGATCGGCCTAATGACGCCGGGGTCCAGGCGGCCTATGAAAGCAAGGTCTAGTCTGTGGCTGAGAGCCATCCCAGCCGAGATGGACGGGGAGAGACCCCTGAGCGGCATAACCCCCGTAACTCCCGCGACCAAGGGAGGCCAACTGCCGCAGACTCTAGTAGTGAGCGGCCACCCTGCACAGGGAGCTACCACAGC
>JAOVVI020012327.1:0-12286 GCA_028571085.2 Nepenthes alata | reverse complement strand
ACGAGATGACTCATGTCTTGAGGGAGGAGAATTGGAAGGTTGACTAGTTGGCAAAGGCGGTGGTGACTAGAAACCTGGAGTAGTATGCTAGAGACATACAAGAAATCCTAACCACCCCAAGCATTGACGACCCCGAGCTTGAGGTGCTACAAGTGGCTGACGACGAGAACTAGATGACCCCATACAAAAGGTACTTCACTGACAGCCTCCTTCCAAATGACCCGGATGAGGCTAAGCGTATAAAGAGAATGGCCGGCTGGTACACTATCATGGACGGAAGGTTATACTATCACGGGTACTCAATCCCCTACATGAGATGTCTCACGCTAGAAGAAGTTGACTACGTGTTGGTGAGGCACACTTCTACATCTACAGGTCACACGTTGGTGGTAAGAACCTTACCTTCAAGATCATACGGCAGGGCCTCTACTAGCCATCGATGAAGCACAACGCCATAAATTTTGTCAAAAAGTACAAAAAATTCCCTCTAGCCACACACACAGCTGCGCATCTTATATGCACCCTAGCCTTTTGCATAGTGAGGGCTCGACATACTCAGCCCTTCACCAAGTGGGTCGAGGTGACCCCACTGGCATGGATCACCGAATAGAACACGACAAAGTTTGTTTGCCAAAGCATTGTGTGCCGGTTTGGGATTCCCGAGGTCATTGTGTCTGATAACGGGATCCAATTCACGAGCAAGCCATTCATTAAGTACCGCACGAGTCTACGAATCAAGCTGGTTCACACCTCCGTCGCCTACCTGCAAGCCAATGGGAAAGTAGAGGTGATGAACTGAACGCTGTTGCACAAGCTAAAGACAAATATGGAAGACGCTCGGATTCCTAGACAGACGAGCTGCCATTTGTGCTATGGTTATATCGAATGACGCCAAGAGAGCTAACCTGTGAGACACCATTCAGTCTCTGCTATGGGACGGATGCACTCATTCAAGTTGAAGTTGCACTGCCTAACCTTCGGGTCGAGTGCTTTGACCTGACCAGCAACTCCCAAAGACTCAGGAAGCAACTCAATCTGCTTGAGGAAGCTCAAGATGCAGCACGCTAGAGGATGACAATCTATTAGTAGCGCATTGCACGATACTACAACAAAAGGGTGAAAGCCAGTCAACTCGGACATGGCCACGTCGATCCGCCAACACCCCTCGAGCAGAGTTGGCAGTGAGGACCCCTTGAGCCAGAAGAGCTATCCTCTTCGAACGTGACATCCTCCGATCCTCCCTCCAGAGCACCGCGGGAGACCCACTCCTCGATGCTATGAGAAGGACGTTAGGGTGCCCTTCAACCAGTGCCGTTAAAGGTTGACCCATCTCCACCTCATGCGACAGGATGCCTCCAATATAGAAGCTGTTGACTCTGCCCCATCTATTTGGGATCTGCCAGTTAGAGCCAACCTCCAAAAAGAAAAAGCGAGACTTCCAACCCTTCGATGACCTGGGCCACCTCGCTTAGCTGAAGCTGTGCACGAGAAACAAAGGAAACCCAATCATCCTCCTGGTTGATCCCGAGGAGCACCTTCAAAGACCAGGCGTCCAGGGTGAGCCTCCTAGTGGGGAAGAAGGCAAATAGAGTAGCCAAATATCGGATGACATCTGGGTGCAGGCAAGCCATAAGGATCTCCAAGGACACCAAAATCTCGCACAATTGCCTTTGAAGCTGAAGTCGAATGATAACGCATAGGTGCTCCTCATAAATGATAACGAACCCTCAAGGAGGAGAACAAGCCACATCACCTACACCAGGGACTGCAAACGAGGCAAAGCCAAAAAGGTAGCCCTCACCAACTAAAAGCTTCCACATCCTTGTCGGACAAGGTCGATCAAATATCACAGATGCCCTAGGAAGCCATTCAAATGTTGTGCAAATCGGCAAAAAGTATAATAAGTAAAGCAAGATGCTCTGAAAGTGATATAAGAAATGGCTCGGGAGCTAGCACTTAAATAAGCAATGACCCGCTAGGAACGTCATTTTTTGAAGGAAGTGAATTAGTGCACCCCCTGCAGTAGCAGCGACACGTGCCTTCACTTAAGTTACCTGCAGTGCGTCTTTTTACAAGCACAATAATGATGCCTGATGCCTCGCTTCCCCACACAATCAATGCACTGAGACTGTTGATTGAAGTGACGGCGCAGAATGCAATAAACAACACCTTGACACGCATTTTTCCAAGGCTAAAAACGTATGGCGCGAGGCCCTGGTAGGCTCGATACTGATTCACCTGGTAGGCCCCTCTATTAAGTGCTCGAAAGGCCGACCGAAAGGTAGATCGTTAGAAGATTGAGCCGCCGGCTGCCCGGACTATCTGGTGAACAGGCCCCGAGCAACCCACAACTACGTACAAACATTCCAACTATCCAAAGTCATGTGAAAGAGTCAAATGACACAAAGTAAAACAACAAACCAATACTTGGAAGTTCCATTCATTAATCTCTTTTACAAAATACAAAGCTTACACCGACAAACGTATATGGTGAAAGAAAGAAAATAAAATACATGGAATGACGATCCTGTAGTTCTCGCGTAGAATTTGGTTCTAGAAAGATACACTCAGGGAAGACAGTTGTGGCCGGAGCACCAAGCAGCTATCCTCTACCTACCCATAGAAGCATCTAGACCAGGGACTAGGCGCTGCAAAAGGTGAATGGGAAGCAATTCACGAGGAAGAAGGCGAGATGCCACCACCCTTGTGTAGGTAGTTTCCCACCCGGAGATCCTCCATCGAGGTCAACCATAGCCCTTCGACCGATGACCAAGCCAATGCAGCATCGGTGTGGTAGCCCATAGCTGAGCTTTGGAAGCACCTTCCCTAGTATGCTTTGAAAGCGACCCTCCAATGAAAAGAACCAAAGGCCGAGTACTCCCCCAATATCTGAGACAGCAGAAGCAGAGCAATCGTGCCTAGAAGTTCCTCTAGAGGCTACACCACCAAACGCCAGCATGGAGAAGGGTAGTAGCAATGGCCCTATGATCGAACCATCCTCATTATAGCATCAAGGAAGTTGACGGAAGAGCATCATGGTAACTTCAAGCACTTCTTCGAATTTCATAAAACTCCATTCGATCCCAGTAGGAGGCAACGAATGACCCATGCCGATTCTAAACTCCCACACTGCTTAACTGGTGCGAAGATGATCCATGAAGTAAAGAGCAAGGAGCCCCTCCATTTATAGCCAAAGGAGGAGATCAACGAGCCTTAAGTGAGAAGTTATATCTATTAGCATCGACCAACAGGAACTAACAAGGAATCAATTCTAGGCCCTGAATCAACACTGAGAACTTTAAAAAATGAGTAGTGAATTCCTATAGCCCTGTAGAGAAAGTTGCAAGGCACCTGGGAAAGGAGTGTGCCCCTCAAAAACAAGAAAAGTATCACCTTGAGAAGGGAGGCACGAGCAAGCAAGCTGAAAGCAACCCATTATGACATGTCGGGAGTTGGTGAAGCCCAGTCATCTAGCTTGGGGGTCTAGTGATGGGTTCTGCTATGTTAGAGATTGGCCCAAGTCCAAGCCAGGACCATCGCGAGGACTGGAGCCCAGCAGGTCCAAACAACAGGCTTCGACGTGGCAACATATAGTGGGCCGATGGAGATAGGGACCGGTTAGACCTAACAAGTAGCTCTTGTGACACGACCAATCGCAATAGAGGAACCCTCTAACCTGGCAGCAATAGCCTAACCAACGCAGAGGCCGCTAACGCAGACGTCTACAATTGGTGGCTATAGTCAACGATTAGAAAAGGCGCTGTTGTTGTCAGGCCGCTGCTGACATCAGCAAGCCTCGATGAATCACCAGTTAGAACGGCCAAGCGAATATCGGTAAGGACCATTCGTGGTTGCACCACCACCGTAAGGTGACAATTGACACATCGGCTCGACCGTCGCTGAGACAGGCCGATGAATCCTGATAAGACACCTGTTGCAAACTTTGGTGCTAACACGACCACTACGAAGTATTACAAATGCCCTTCGCCATCATAGGGAAAGGGAGGACCTCGAATTGGCATACAAGAAAGAACCAAGTTCTCTTTCGATTTCACAACTCTTCTTCTCTTTCTGCAGTTTTCAAAGATGCTCCAAGTCGAGCACATCACTGGAGTCTAGCCCTCTGTCATCTCTCAAATTTGCTCCCCGTCGAGTGCACCACCGGAGCCTATCCCTTCGTTAGCTCTCAAAGCCGATCCCAGTTGAGCACACTGCCAAAGCCTTGCCCTCTGTCAGCTCTCAAAGTTGCTCACTGTCAAGCGCATTCACGGAGCCCAATCCTCCACAAACCTCACTTTCCCTCACACAAGCGTATTAACACATTTTTTTACATCCTTCTTACATCTTTTTATCTATTGGGAAAGACTTTTGATTTGAGTATTGAATGATAAATTGGGGAGTGAGTCCTGCCAATTCTCTGACATCTTATTCGTTATTTTTTGTGCACAGGATCTAGGTTTGTAGAGACGAAAATCGGACCTGCTTGAATTCGATCCGGTGGGGAAGACCCAACGACTTCCTAATCAGTACAATAATCCGAATTTATGGACGCATCAATGATCATTGATCCTCTTCCACATATGAATTTGGTATTCTCCTTAATTCAACAACAAGAAAATAACACCAAATATCCAGCTCCAGTATTGATTATTTGGCTTTTTAGCAAAATTGGTCGAATTGCTAGTAAAAATTCAATAAATCTATTGTCAACAGTAGACAAACACAAGCCTTATTGGAGTAATTGCCAGATTACAGGACATTTGTTTAAAAATTGCTTAAGGCGAGGAATGCTCAAGTTTCAGTTTGCAATCAATGCAACATGAAGGGGCATGTAATGGAGTAATGTTACATTGTCTACGGATATCCTTCTAAACAGAGAGAATATGAAAGATATAAAACCATTGACTCTTTCACTGGTTCTGTAGTTAACAGGAAAGAAGATAATCCTGAAGAAAATGTCACTCTCACTCAAGCAAAATATAGATAGTGACTGATGCTCCTACGCCCCGAGAAATTTTAATCAGACAGTGCTCTAACCCTGCGACAGATTCTTCATCATACTCAGCATGATTGAAGCTCTAAATAATTTAGCTGCAATTGCTCTAAATGGAATATATGAACTGCATCATGTAGATTATTGATACAAAAGCAAAACAGCACGTAATTTATTGCCTTTTTTATTCATGTTTTATTCAAGATTTTACATATTGGATAACAATTGGGATTGCTAAAGTAAAACATCCTCTATTAAAGGAAGATGCTCTGCCTTCAATACTCTCTAAAAGGCTCTCCGAATTTTTACCAAAAGTTTATATTTTTACTGGCACAGCTATTATATATAGATTCAGCTATTCCTATCTCTATCATAGAAGGCTAAAACTCACTTAAGATCCATTTGTTAAAAGTAATATTACTGGTTATAATGATAGATCATGTTCTGTTTATCACATGCCAGAGCAGAATCGGCTTCCTTTTTCCCACAAGTGAACACAAAATTTCATGTATTTTTGAATTTGTGCATTATGACATTGGGAAGCCATACCATCTAAATGCCTATCATGGATAATTTTTCTATAAGCACTTATTTATCTTCTCAAAATAAAATTTAAAGAAGGGATGGAATTAACTCTTTCTACCATCTTTATTAAGACTCAATTTAATTCCAAAGTTAAAGTCACTAGAAGTAATAATGGTGTTGAATCTCCAATTACTCAAAACTTTCTGATAAGGGCATAATGCATCAAAAAAAAAATTGTATCAAAACCCCAAAACAAAATGAAATAGTTCAAAGGTAGCACACTCAGTTAAAAATTGTGGCTCAGGCCCTGAGCTACAGTCCAATATTTTCATGGAGTACTAGAAATTATGTGTACTAACAAAAATATATTTGATCAATAAGACCCCCCACTCCTTTGTTGCATAATAAAAACACCATGCAAAATCCTCTTTAGGACCAAACCCAGAAATAATCATTTAAGGACATTTTGATACCGTTGTTTCACTGCCATTATTTTTTCAGGGACACAACAAATTCAATCCTAGAGGACAAAAGATGTGTTTTGTTTCTTAGATATCCTTTTAGAAATGATACAGATTATTAAATTTAGAGATTCATGCCATATTTTTGTCTCGAGATGTAATATTCTATGAGTCTAATTTCTTTTTTCCGAATCTGATTCAAGGGATGCAGATTATAACCATTCCCATTTTATACGGACACGCTAAGAAATAGCAATATCATCTTTTAATAACTCCAACCAAACTACAATATCAACATCTCGTGGATATTGTTGGGGTCCTGGATAAACCCTTATCCGGCACAGTGGAAAAACCTGAACCTCCCGTCAGCCGTCAACTACCAAGAATGTGAGCATAATGAATACAAGAAAAACACAACGATTTTTAACGTGAAAAACCCTTTTCAACTAAGAAAAAACCACATGACAAACTCTAAAAAGTTTTACTATATAAAATCGGTTACAAACCTCTGAGACAGAATTTCAGCAACCCACCCGAGATAGAGTAAAAAAACAATCTCCAGAATAAGAAAATTCTCCTTCCCTCTTCCCTCACTTTTCTTCTCTCATTTCTCTCATTGGCGATACTCTCTGCTCTTTAATTTTACAAGTGTGGTGGTGAATGGCGAACGACGAGGGCTTCCTTTCGCACATCGTTTCTACTCTGTTCCGCTTTTCGTTCCCACACGGTTTACCGCACAATCTTCTAAAGCGCCTGGTGTGCTTTATAATGATGCCTGCCCCATATTCCACCTCTTCACCTACCCAAATCTTGTAGAGGATTTGTCACGCCAACTTTGTTATTTTCTACGCTTTCACTAGTTCATGCGCTTTCCCACAAATGATATATGCTCTGAAAAGTCTGTCCCCTACTCTACAACACTGCCTTCCCACCATAAGATTTACAATTGACCTACTCTGCAAAGCCTGTTACCAATTATGAAAATTAACTTCGTGCTACTGTAGGGTCAACTGTCTGTACGGACGTTGCAAATGACTAGCTTTTCAGATAGGCCGCCCTCGATCTTTGTATCAGTACTCTCGTTTGGCCTCTCTAGCCGACCGACCTCCTACTGTTTAGCGAGTCCCTTCTCATCCGACCGGCCTCCTGCTTCTTAGCCGGTCCCATCTCAGCCAACTGGCCTCCTTGGACGATTGCCTCTTGCAGGCCAACTTCTTTGCTGCATGGTCGGCCAGTCTCATACTGCTCGACTTGTTAGAGACATTTGTTTAATTAGTATATTTCGTGACCATATATCCTGTTTTATCGATGTCGGGTTATCGGTTGTCACGATACAGTATCAACACATATCTGTTGCTATCCGCTCCGTCCTATAGGGATACCGTGCTTGCCGTGCGTCCTCAAGTCGCTCGAGCCCGTCCAAAGCCTCCGCACCCTTCATGCGCTCGCTAACCGCTTGAGCCCAATTTCCAGAATAACCCCCGCTCGCTGTGCGCCGCCCCCGCGCTCGAGCTCAATGTTCAGAATAAGCCCCGCTCGCTATGTGCTGCCCCACGCTCAAGCGCACGTAGAGTTTCTCTAAAAACTCTCCGTGCGCCCGCCGCGGGCTCGAGCGCCTTAGCAACGGGTATATTTTTGAATATGTTATTTGAGTCATCTATAAATACTTGGCTTATGTTTTTGGAACCCTAAGACTCTTGACAGACCAATTTCGTGCTCCACTTGAGAAGAATCTCATTCATACTCCAATTTGAGAAAACTAAAGGCTACAACTTTGAGCTTCATGTATAACTAGTTTTTTCTTTACCTTGCAAACACTTCCATCCTTCTATCTTCGTTGGAGACGTCGGTGAGATGAAGAAGGAGACTCCATCGTGTTCGGCAATTCAAGTAGCTAGAGAAGGAAGATTGACGTGAAGATCGAAAGGTGTCCGGTTCCGTTGCCGCGGGCAAATCCAATGAGTTCCTTGGTAGGGATCACAAGACGGGATTAAGTCGGCTAGATTAGCGCGTCGTTACCACCCGGGTTGCAAGTTAATTTTTATAGTGCATTGCTTCCCTCGCCGTTGAAGCCTGGAGGGTTTTTCTCAATTACTGTGGGTATCGAGTTTTCCCTTCGTCACAAAAAATCGTGTCTTTTTATGATTATTTATTTTGTTTATATATTGCATACTCGTCTTAATCGTTAGCATCTAGAAATAAGTTTTCTTTATGTATATTTAGTATTTAATATGTACTACTTCCGGTATATTTATCAGGGTCAAAACTTATTTGAATCACGTTCGCACAAAGAGTGCCTTTTCACGGCTGATTGGCTTCCTTGCTGTCCAGCCGGACACTCGCCGCGCACGCTTCCTCACATAAGTCTCGTGTGAACTTCCGATGACTTTTTATTTGTTGAGCTACACACAAAGGAGTGACCAAACTATTGGGTTTGGTTACTCCCACCAAACCCTTGTGAGTAGTCTAATAAACAGATACATTATCAGAAGATCGCACAAACTTGTACGAAATTCGGAGTGTTACAAACTGACTGCAACAAATGATCAAAGTGACCGATTTACGAGAGTGAATAAATGTCGGAGTGACTATTTGTTGGAGTGAACAAATCTTGGAGTGGGCAAAATTTGGAGTGTTTGTGTGCGTGATAAATGACCAGAAGAGCGGAAATAATGCTGCTCTTGGGTCGACCGGTCAAAAAGGAGGAGGGAGGTCGGTTGGGGAGCAAGGAGATCAGCCGGCCGGACAGCAGGACTACCAGCCGGGCTGTTGGGCAGCAATAAATCGGCCAGAAAGGTTTGCTAACTAAGCTGAGATGAGACCGGAAAGATTGACAGAGGATAGCTTGTCTGCAAAGTTGACAGTTGACTTTCCAGAGTCGGTAGGCTTTGTAGAGTGGGTAATTGATCTGTAAAACATATGCTGTTTGTGTAGAACATGGCATGCGTCATTTGTGCAAAGTAAGTTGACTTACAGAGTACGCGCCATTTGGGAAAGCGTGAGAATTAGTGAAGGCGCAAGAAATGACAAAATTGGTGTGACAAATCATCTATAAGTTGGCGTGACAAATCATTGTATTATAAAGCGTACTAGGCGCTTGAGAAGAATGAACAGCAGTGCATCAATGAAACGTCGAACGGAGGGTGGAATAGAACATAGTGCGGAAAGGAGCTCTCACAGTTTGCCATTTGCTGCCACACTTGTAAAATTAGTTAGCGAAGAGCACAACAGTTAGAGGAATAAGGGAAGAAAAACAAAGTGAAAAAGAGAGAATGAGAATTTATTTACTCTGGAGATTGTTTTTCTTATTCTATCTCGAGTGGGTTGTTGGTATTCTATCTCTGGGTTATTTGTAACTGATTTTATATAGTGAAATTTTTCAAAATTTGTAATGTAATTTTTTCATTAATTGAGAAGAGTTTATTACGTTAAAAATCATTATACATTATTGCGTTCATTGTGCTCACATCCTTAGTGGCCGACGGCTGACGAGGAGATTCAGTTTCTCCATTGCGGCCGGATTGTGTGTGAATTCGGGTACAGAACCCCAACACAAACCCAACGGATATCTCATCTCATGTATTGGCACCTCAAATTCAAAACTCAGATTCTTCGCCTTTTGAAATAATATAGCAGTTAAAATAGAAGAATCATCAATAGTAATAGATGAAGATTCCGGCCCCAACACCCCTTATTCTACAAAAGATCATTTTCCACATGTTCCTCTTGGAAGATTTTAAAGAACAAAGAGAGCAACTCAATATCTGCAGGAGTTTCATTGCTAACAGGTAGCATTTAACAAATTATCCAGGGAAACAACACAAGTATATGGTAAACCTTTACCTATTTCTAATCATTTATCTTGAAGCTTTTGCAAATGATGTGTTTGCTGTTACGGGCCTTATTAGTTAAATATATTATCATAATTATATATTATACAATTAGTTAAATAATTTGTTAAATGTTTATTATTAGTTAAATACATTACACAATTAGGTTGTTATTTAATTCATGATTTGCTACTTAAAAGATTTTTTAGATAAAAAATCAAAAAAAGAATCTAGAAAAGGGCGCCTCATGGCGTTATGATTAGTTACTCTGTTTGATTGATTTCAACCGAATTAGTTGGCTCATTACTATATATGTTACCAAGTATTACAGCGAATAATGGGTAAGAAAAGTTATTTCCGTTTTTTCATCTCTGCTATTTTCTCTCTCCTTCTCGATTGTTCTGCCCCTCTCCCTCGGGAACCTCTGCTCCCTTTGCATGTTCTCCCCTTTCCCCCCTCTTATTCTCTATTTTTGTCTTCTTTCTTCATTTGCAGGTGCTGCCGCTGTCGGTTGTGCATGTAACATAAAATTTGGAAGGAAATTTTCAATTATATTATTCCTATAAATTAGGTCGATCCATGTTTCTATTTCGATTAATACATTGATAATATTTGAGATATTTTATTTTCTCGATCGGACCTTTTATTATTAGCCAAGTTGGTTTAGACATTATCGGTAACTTGTGAGTTTTGTTCAATAGGGATAAAATAAGATATACTTTTATGGCCTTAAGAATGAGATTAATATGCCAATAAATCTAGTGAGTATTGAGTAAAATTATAAGAATCGGTCGGATACTTAGTTTATGTGTAGATTTTTCTCATATTATTGGTAAT
This sequence comes from Nepenthes alata, assembly GCA_028571085.2. Classification (NCBI taxonomy): domain Eukaryota; kingdom Viridiplantae; phylum Streptophyta; class Magnoliopsida; order Caryophyllales; family Nepenthaceae; genus Nepenthes; species Nepenthes alata. Next base: position 1,640 of record JAOVVI020012327.1, on the reverse strand, counting down.
TGTTCGTGGTATTATTTTAAATTACGTACGTAATATTTTCTTTTGCATATGATTAAAATAAAAGAAATTATCTGTAAATATTATGGTATCAAGGAATATAAAATATACGAAATCTTAGTATGATATATAGTTGTTCGATACTAATTTTTATATTTTTATGGATTAATGTTTATATTGTTGAGGGATATTTATAATATTGTAAACAACATGTGGTGAAATATTTAGCCAAATACACTAAAGGGTGTATTAGACAATATGTAAATATTTTTTCATATTTATTTTATATTTTTATTTTAGACATGTTCAATATGTAATTTAAAATATCATTAAAATGACTTAATATTTGGCCCAATGTAAGTTAGTATAAAATAAAAATTTAAAAATATTTTTATTGAATTAAGTATGAAAATATTTGAGGAGAAAAATTGAATTTTTTGGGATATTTGAAGGCATAGTCTGTATGACTGTGCCGGTGGGATGAACGTCTTCTTGAGCTTGAGGCACACATTAGTCGCGAGGATAGCTTTGGAGCTATTGATGATGGCGCTCTCACAGCCTCCACTACCTCCGATTCTTCCGCCCATGCGCGCCAGGACAAATGCATGCGGTTCACTTTCAGTTCTTCAGCCGCCATTCTTCAATGTCAGCTGCTCGATCATGACTGGTCGACGCTCGTCAATTATCGTCTTCTCTTACAGTACGTTCCATGTTGTCTTATTGTTCATTCAATTAGCATGTCGTCAATAAGTTTCAATTTAATGGAATTTTGATTTGGACAATGTTAGAGCCAAGGGATGCCGTGGCGGGTAAGGAGAAGAGAGAGATGTTTGAGCGCTACGGTCTCGACCCTAATGAATTCCTGTCCGAACCTTCGCGTGAGGTCACTACAATCTCCCTTTCTCATTCTGTTGCGTTATTTTTCATTGTAATTATCGTCCGCTGCTTACAGACGAGTAGGATAAAGGAAATTCAAAAGAAGACGCGAAGAGGAAAGGAACTCCTTGAGGAGGATGGGAGACTTCGTCGGACCACCCATAAGTTGCTTCAGGTGCGTGTGTGGCTTTTGTTTTGTCTTGCCTTTTCGATTTACCGTAGACAACTGGTATCGTCTTGTGCTGAGTTTTATTCCGCTGGGATGCTGACTTCTAGCCACTTCGGCTAGCTCCAGCTGCTGATGACAATGGCGCTAGACGTCAATGGAGCTACAGTCTGATGTACGTATAGACGCAGGAGGACAAAGAGACAACCTGAAATGATTGGATCATGACAACCATAACATTGATTTTTTCTAATTACTTGCCATGGTTGAGATTGATCAAAGATGGTTGTAGTTTAAATGTGATGCCTATTAATGTAATTGTTAGGTGCTTGGAGGGAAGGCTAAACGGAAGAAGTTGCTCTCACCAACGGGCATAGATGTTCGTCCAATGATGGAGGTGGTCAAAGGTGCAGCCTTTGATATTTTGCAGGTGACAGTGTTCACATTCATCATCTATTTCTTGCATATGCTGTTGGGAATTTACTTTGATGGTTCGTGTTCCTACTTTATACATTTAGTATTTGTTGTTGGGGATCACTCCCGTGAAGAAGTTCTAATTAACTTAGAACTTAACTGGTCTGGCGGGCAACTGCTCAGGCGG
>JAOVVI020012326.1:0-12286 GCA_028571085.2 Nepenthes alata | reverse complement strand
ATAAAAACATGTAAAAAAGGAAAAATATTTTATTAACATTCAGATATTTTTATAAGCACACTTCAGATCGTACATATGACCTACCTGGACATGGTGTGCCTTTCACTGGAAATAATGCTTTAGGTGGACGGCGTTCCACGTCCGTGAAACCAACTTGTCATTTGGGTCTGAAGCTTGTATACTCTGTTCCGTAGAACGGCTGAGACGAGAAACGGGCATTCCCAATTCAGGGAGAGATTGTTCCTATTAACTGTCTTGCCTATGGCCTCTCTACTTCGCAAGACAAGGTCTCCAATTTCGAATTACCGCACTTTTAATTTCTTGTTGTAATAGCGAGCAATCCGTTGTTGGTAAGCGGCAGTGTGCATTCTGGCCGTGTTGCGGGCTTCCTCTAGCATGTCTAGGTGCTCCCTAATCTTCTGAAAGTTACCTAGTGGGTTGAAGGCTTCGACCGTTAGACTTGGGAGCTTGATCTCGACCGGGATCACAGCCTCAGTCCTGTAGCAGGGACTGAAAAGTGTCTCTCGCGTTGTTTCCTTGGGAGTTGTCCGGTATGACTATAACACGGAGGACAATTCGTTGACCCAGGAGCCCTCAACGTCCTCCAGCTTGATCTTTAGACCATGCAACAGCGTCCGGTTGGTAACCACCTGCCAGTTCGCTTGGAGGTACACTACCGAAATGTGCACCAATCTAATTCCTAAGCTGGTGCAATACTTGGTGAAACGCTTGCCCGAGAATTTAGTTCCGTTGTCGATCACAATGGCCTCGAGAACACCAAATCGGCTAACTATACTCTGTCAAATAAACTCGGTGGTGTTATGCTCAGTGATCTTTGCCAGTGGGGCGGCCTCAACCCACTTGATAATGTAGTCAATGCCAGCGATAATACACTTCCTTTGACCAGTCGCAATGGAAAATGGGGCGAGAATTCTCACACTTCTTTACAAAATCTAAGGCGTCCTTCATTGTTAGCCAGTAGTATCCTTGACGCATTACCTTAAAGGCCAAGCTCATATCGCCGATGTGACCCACAGATCCCGAGGTGAACCTCACCCAATGCGTAGTAGTTGGCCTCCTCAGGAGTAAGGCACCGGAGATACGGAGTTGATTATCCTCGACGATTTAGTTTCCCATCAACTATAGTGTACTAGTCGATTGTCTTCTTAATCCGCTTAGCTTTGACCGAGTTCTCCGGCAGGGAACCATCCGTGCGGTACATCCAGTAGGGCAACATCTAGTTCTCACCGTCGGAGACCTGCATTGCTTCTTGTTCCTCTACGCTCGGAGTGCACAAGACATCCCACATGTTCGAATACTACTCCAAATTTTTGACCGCCGCCACTCTTACAATCTAGTCGATCTTCCGGTTTTCAGTTTTGGTGATGTGGATGAGGTTGAGCTTATCGAACCTCTGGATCGCACTCTTAGCCTTAGCTAAGTATTTGGCCAAGAGATGGTTGCATGCTTCGAAGCTCCCATGGATCTGGTTGGCAACTAGCTCAGAGTCACTGAAAACCGTCAAGTGCTTAGTCGAGCACTCCTTAGCTAGTTGCAATCCTGCCAACAGAACCTCATACTCTGCAACATTATTGAAAGCCAAAAAATGGAGTTTCAGTGAGTATTTCACTTCAAACCCGTCTGGAGTCCTTAGAACCACTCCAGCCCCGCTTCTTAAGTTAGTCGATGAGCCGTCCACAAGGAGAACCCAATTTGGCGCTTCAAAGTGAGCTCTGTGTCGCGGGTGCAGTCCACATCACAGATTGGGGTCGTAATTTCGATGAAGTCGACCAGCGCCTGCTCCTTGATGGCCAGCCAGGGCAAGAACTTAATGTCAAACTTTTTCAACTCGATAGCCCACTTGACTAACCATCCCGAGACATCAGGCTTTTGAAGGATGCCCTTCAACGGCTGGTCGATTAGGACAACTATTCGATGAACCTAGAAATAGGGCATCAACTTCCTGGCTGAGAAGATGAGTGACAAGGCGAGCTTCTCAGGGTGTGGGTGGTGAGTCTCAGCGTCGATCAACATTTTGCTAACATAATAGACCGATCGCTGCGCGTCAAAATCTGAGCATATCAAAACGGGGCTCAGAGCTTCTTATGATATTGCCAAGTTGAGATACAGATCGTCTCCTCTCGGTGACGTCATAAGTGGTGGACTAGTCAGGAACTGCTTCAATTCATCAAAGGTGGCCTGACATTCTGCTGTCCACTAGAATCTATTTGCCTTCATCCTTCAATGCCTCGAAGAAGGGAAGGTACCTGTCACCGAAATTGGCCAAAAATCAGGAGAGCGCGGCAAATCTTTTAGTCATCATTTGGACATTGTTGACACTCCATGGTGGTGTCATGTCCGTGAGGGCCTTAATCTTATTTGGGTTTCCCTCGATCGATCGTTGAGAGATGATGAAACTCAAAAACCTCCCAGAGGATACCCCAAAGACGCACTTTGAGGGTTTCAGCTTCATCTTGTGCGCACGGAGTACCTCGAAAGCTTCAACTAGATCGTGAATATAGTCATTGATGGTTTTGCTTTTAAAAAGCATGTCGTCTATGTACACCTTCATATTGTGATCGATCTGCTTTTCGAACATTTTGTTTATGAGCCTTTGGTAAGTTGCGCCTATGTTCTTCAGACCGAAAGCATGACCTTGTAGCCGTAGGTCTCTTGATCAGTCATAAACGAGGTGTGTTCCTCGTCCTCTAGGCTCATCCGAATCTAATTGTAGCCCGAATACGCGTCCATGAAACTCAGTAGCTCGTGCCCAGAAATAGAGCCCACCAACAAGTTGATCCTAAGTAACGGGAAGCTATCTTTTGGGCATACTTTGTTGACGTCGGTGAAGTGAATACATTCGTTATTTTCCGTTGCTTTTCTTGACCAAACCATGTTAGAAAGTTAGTCCGGGTACTGGACCTCCACAATGAACTCAGCGTCCAACAGCTTCTTCACCTCCTCCCGAATGCTATAAGATTATCAACGGAGTGGTTTCTCCGTTTTTACTTGATGGGTTTACAACCGGAATCGAGACCCAAATCGTAGACCATTACTCCGATCAGATTCCTGGGCATGTCGGCGGGTGTCCACGGGAAGACATTTACGTTACGTCTCAAAAAGATGATCAGATCATCGTGCAGGGGTCCGACGAGCAAGCCCCCTATCTGTACAGATATTTTTGAATTATCTGATTCCAGCGGTATGGTTGGTGGCCTCACCAGACTATGCCTACTGTAGCGTCACTTCATCTCGATGGTCCAACTTTTCGCTGGCCTTTCACTGCCGCTTGGTGCTACCTAGGCCATCTAGCACGTCTGTCCCGTTACTTCATCACCCAACACCTCGCAAATACCACATGCTATTAAGAATTTCATTTTTCAGTGGGGTATTGACGTAATAGGCCCAAACGCCGCAAGGCACGGTCGGCCGAGTATGGGATCGTACAACAAGGGCAAGTCGACAACCACAAAGGTGATTGGTGGGCTCACCATTTTGGGAAACGTGCCCAAAGTGACCTCCGGCTGCATCGTCCCTTGGATGGCCACTAACTCATTATCTAGCCTATATAGCAGCCCTTCAGTCAATTTGAGTTGACTCTTTTTAAATTCCAATTTAAAGTACGTATCGAGGTATAATAAATCTCTAGAGCTTCCATTATCAATGAAAACTCATTTCAATTGGTAATCAAAAATACCATCCGAAACAAGCACAAATATAACCAAGGGATTTGAATGGGAGACGATAACATGCGCCATATCGTTATCCCTAAAACTAATTACATCTTCCCCCACCCTTTACTTCTTGTGCCTAGTTGGCCTCCCCTGGTGGTCTGCATGGTATGCCTTGGGAGGCCTGGCGGTCACCATGTTGGCCACCCTGATGCAACCCGATTTTGCGGTTGAGGCTAATCAAACCTGTCTCCGCCTAAGGTATGAAAACTTTGCCCAGGGTTCCTCAGGAATTTAGTGAGGTGGCCCAAGAGAATTGGTGCTTTAATCTCCCATTGCAGCGTCCAACAGTCTTTCGTGCTGTGACCCGAAGATCGATGGAAGTCGCAATACATCGATGAATCTCCTCCCTCCGGGTTCTTCATCTGTTTTGGCCATTTAACAAATTTCTCTTTCCAGATTTGTATTAGGACATTGGCACGGGCATCATTCAACGGAGTCAAATTTATGGGCCTAAGCTCCTTTTGTGTCGGTGGCTCGGCTCTGGGCAGCTTCCTCCAGGGGTTGTCACTGCCCCCATTCTTCCTCTTTCCCTCCGTCGGAAAGGAGCAAAGTTGATCGATCCACTCCAGGCGCTTCGTCTCGTTGGCTTCTTCAGCCGCTACGTAGGCTCGGGTAATAAATTTTGCGTCTCGAAAGGTTTGCGGGCTCTTGTGGGCCAAATGTCTAAAGAAGTCGCCTGAACCTAGCGCAAAAATACAGATACTAAGCTTCACTTTTTCAGTAAGCTTTGGTATTCTCCGTGCTTCTGCCGTGAACCGCTCCAGGAATTTCCTCAAGTTCTCGCCCAGCTTTTGCTTCACGGGGGCAAGGTGCCACGATTGTTTCTCCCCACAAGCATATTGGGCTAGGAATCTGTCTGCGAGGTCCCAAAAGCTCTTTATCGAATTTGCCAAAAGTCGGTAGAACCAAATCTTGGCATCTCCCTTCAAAGTAAGAAGGAAACATTGGCACATAGATGCCTCCTCCAAGCCCTGAAAGCCCAGTAGGGCACAGAAGTAATCAAGATGATCCATAGGATCGGTGCCCCCGTTGAAAGGTTTCAGGGCTAACATTTTGAACTTTGGCGGCAACGGTTGGGTCCAGATCTCCATAATCGGCCACGTGTTCACCGTCTTTGCCTTTGAATGCGCGGTGCCAAATCTTCTGTACCTTCTCCTCCACTCGGGAGGAGGTTGCAGACCTTTATAGTTGAGGTAGGTCCTCAATTCTGTGCGTTTGGCTATGTAGCACGGAGTTGGCCGGCTCCTGCCACTCGTTGGCCAAGTGACGCGAGAGGCTCCTTCATATACTGGAGGCCTCTACTCATCCCGAAAGTATCAAAGATTTCTTCTCTCGGGGCTTTCCTTAGGAGTCCCAAGGCTCAATCACCCCTCAAGCATTGAATGGCTTTAGGTGTTGGAGGCCACAGGAATGTAAGAGTTGCCCGACCTGGGGGCCTTCTTGGTCGACTTCTTCCTCTAGCTTTTACGCCTAGAAGTCGACATGTGGGCTAAGGAGTGAGACTCCTGCTTCTACTTGCCCTAGTGCATGCAGAGCGTTTGAAACAATTGAGACATTTTGTTCATCTGCTCCGCCTTTGGCAGGAAGATTAGAGTAGGTTGTTCTCCGGCCTGACTACCAGCGGAGTGGTCGTGGTCAAGAGAGGTAACTTTTTTCGCGAAAACGCTAGCTTGTACCATTGTGTTCACCATGTTGGCAGTTGATGTTGATTCAGGAGAAATAGTTTATCTGCTTTTCGCTAACAATTCCCACAAACGACGCCAATGATGCGTCCTGGATACGAGCTTTGAACGAATTCGGGTCCAACTGTTGTCCAAGTCCGGTCACCATCTTGTACACCTGGGATCTTACACATCACAACAAGCGACAATGAATCAGAGAAAAACTACAGGACTCACTTCTCGATTTATCCTCCGACGCTCAAGTCAATAATCGATCTTCCACTAATGAGAAGGTAAAAATAGAGGATGCAGAGATGAATTCTAGGTGAGGGATTTGAGAATGAGTGATTGGAGGTGCACTTGTGAAGAGTGGCTTGGGAAAGTGCTCATAGAAAGCGATTTCTCTGAGTACTAAGTTCGTTGGGAATTAATAGCAGAAGTGAGGGTAGAGTGATTGGATGCTTAAAAGTTGGAGAGCTTCTGTTACCATCTTGTACACCTGGGATCTTACACACCACAACAAGCGACAATGAATCAGAGAAAAACGACAGGACACACTTCTCGATTTATCCTCCGACGCTCAAATCAATAATCGTTCTTCCAATAATGAGAAGGTAAAAATAGAGGATGCAGAGATGAATGCTGGGTGGGGGATTTGAGAATGAGTGATTGGAGGTGTACTCGTGGAGAGTGGCTTGGGAAAGTGCACGTAGAAAGCAACCTCTCTGAGTACTGAGTTCGTTGAAAATTAATAGTAGAAGTGACGACAGAGTGATTGGATGCTTAAAAGCCGAAGAGCTTCTGTTAACTTGACTATGCAAGAGAATGTGCCTATAGAATAGGTCTCCGTGGCCTTTTACAGCCGTAGGCCTTCACCGTCTTTCCTAAGTGGCAAGGCGAGATGTCCGCCTTCTGTCGGGATCGTTTCTTTCCCTAATGTAAATGCGGGCGCCATTCTGGGCTGTAACAGTCAGGAAGGAGGATTCCTTTCCTTCTGCGGAGATATCGTGCGCAGTGACCATTGAGGCTATCTCTGTGAGTCACGTGCTAATCTGAGAACTTTCCTTCCAGGATGTGCTCAAATTCTAGGAGATTTCCGTTACAGAAAGAATTGTCATCCTTAGAACTGCGAAGAATTAGGACAGATAACTTTTGAGCCTGGGAAGGTGTGCTTGAGCCGATTTTGATCTGGGCCATGTTTATTTTGGACTGCGTCCAACCTACTTGAGATGCTCATTCGGTTAATGATAGCATTGACCGTCTCAGGAATAAATAAGCCGCTTTGGATTCTAGACCACTTATCCTTTTGAGCCAGCCTGCTACCGTCTTCCCTATCAACTTATAATATTTTTAACATTTTATACATATAAAAAGATTCATATTATCAACCATTCATCATATTTTAAAGGCAAGTAAATATTTTAAGTTACCCTCGATTAATCATTAATATTATAGTATTTTCTATTAAAGATAATTTCAATGATATGGTCAGCCGCTGACACCTATGGATTTCATTATATAGTCATTTAGGTTAAATATTTACCTAGAAAACATTTTACTTTGACATATGCACATTGCCATTATACATCAAATCTACACAATCATCCTTCAGGAGGTTAGCATCTCTCATTTATATGATTTATAGACATTTTGCATCTCGTTTTTGCTACTTATTGTTATCGGGCGCAATATTATAACAAAGTGAATTAAAGAATACCTGACACTTATGCGACTAAGACCTCTAAGAATGGTTGGCAACTGAGGGCATCGACATTGACAAGTGTCCGAGGCAACACTACATTGTATGAAAGATGAGCCTACAAGACTATCAAACAATTGAACCATCAAGTTTGATACCAAGGACCATTGGATCTAGTGACCAACGAATCACTAGTGAAATGGCAGATTTTAGAGAAATCTTCATCGATCTAGTGGCTAGTGAATTATTGATCAAAGAGTGAGCTATCACCAGGTTTAATAACTTTGCAGGATCCACCATGTAGCAGTTGCTGAACTACTACTACTTTTATGAAGATTCAGAGAAAATCAGAGCTTGGTTTTGATGCGAGCATGGTTTACAATCTTGCAATGCTTCAAAAAATAATAAAAAAGAGCTATTGGATTAACAGTGACTATCTTTAGGAAACGCCTCCCAGAATGGTTGGCACTTGGCATTTGAGTGCATCAGCATCGATGAGCATCTGTTCTTAACGGCCATTGACGATCTGTTCAGATTCAGGTATTTTTTGAAGAACATGTATAAAATTACTCAAACTTGTACGAGTAATTCTTTAGGAAACTCCAACTACATGAAAATCTTACTGACCATAGATCCTCTCAAATTCCTATCAAGTCTATCCCTATATAAAGTGCTGTACAAGTGAAGGAAGAACATTTGAGAACAGCTTTAGCAATCCCAATATCAATCTTTGACCGGTTAGAGAATACCAGGCCTAAATTTAGGGAAGCCTAATACACAATCAATCGGTACAAACATTGCCCTGTGTGATGTTCTTTTGTCTGTCCATTGCTAGGCAACATTCAAATACAACCTCCTCGTAGGACACGCAGAACCCTTGCATTTTGCTAATTGAGCTGAACCCATAATGCAACCAAAATCTCAACAAGGAAATGATCGGATCGAAGCAGCCAACACAGGCAAATTAATTTATGAATCTAACTGAATTCTGCAATAACAGAATCCGCTCCAGACTACAGTTTTTTTCTAGATTCTACCTATAAAACACCTCTTCTAGATTTTCTCTTAGTGATCAAGGCCGCAGAAGAAACAGGACAATGGAACCTGTCTAATTATCACGCCCTACTCAGTGATGGTGTGACCATAATCAAACAGTATTTGCAGCCGTATAACAACATGGCATGCAGATATAGCATAATATAAGGCTCCTGATTTGTAAAGAATGATGTGAATTCCCCAAGAGATTAGTTCCTATATGGTTATATTGTCTCAGCTTGATTTGGCGGTCTATTCACATACCCACAGCACTTTTCAGTTCTCCTTTCTTGTAAGTATGTTTCTATTTGATGAAGGAATTGCCTCTCACAATCTTCTAAAAGCCAATAGTAGCAGATCTGCAGGGCATTCGTCCATAAACCAGAAAAGCTGGGCCCAAGTTAGGGGAAACAATATGTTTTAAATGCACTTACGATGGCAATTTGTCAATTACAGAGACCCAGCTACCACAAACTGATCAGAAGCATACAGTATGGCATTGAAGCAACTGCTTCTAGTATGCAGCTTGTTATGTATTTGGCGATACAAGGAAAAGTTCTTATTTCTTTATCGTCCCACCCTAAAGAGCCAACTCCTTGTAGGACAGAGAAATTCATTCAAGGCGGTGGATCTACAAATACTAACTCTTCAAGAGTGGTATACCAGTGATGACTGAGCCCCCTGAAAAAGGGCCTTCTTCACCCTCTACCTAAATTGCAAGGAATGGCCAAAAGCCAATCCCAGGATACATTGGAGCTCAAACTGGAACTACTTGACATTGTGTATTAGAACTCATTATAGATCAATTCGCATAATTATGCTTGATAAACAAAATGAGGGAAGCCTCAATAGAAAAATATTGAAATGCAAGAATACTTTAAAGATTAACCACCTACCATATTTATTACTACCACACTCTTATTCTAGTTCTTACAGCTATTTTACTTATATAAAAACAATTAGCCAAATGATTAATCTAAAATAAAACTTGACTTCTTAGTTCATTATTCTATAGATATTTCTCCTGATATCAAGTATTATTCCTATTTTATAAAACATAATAACAAACTTTTTCTTTATTTTGTTGATAAAAAAGAAACTTTGGGATTGCTGAACTGCAGATGAGATGAATATATCAAGCAATGGAGTCATTAGAGTATATAAACTTACAAAATGATAATCAAGCACGGAGACTGTCAAAGCAATGATGCCTACAACTGTATATTATAATGAATAGATCACAGATGATAAGGCATAGCCAATGGCCAAAAAACAGTCTTTTATGAAAATTTACACCATAAACATATTTTTTAAAAAAATCACCAAGATTTAGCACATATGAAGCGCAATTACCAGCAGAATGGCAGGTGGCTTACTGTACTCCAAAGGTGTAAGTCATTGTACTGAAATGTTTATATAGACTTTGATAGGATATTTCCAGCACTATTTTTCATGCAACTCAATACTTAAAATCTAAGTAGACATGCAAGTCATAAATGCCATGCATGCCTCAAGGGACAGTAAGTACCCAATATTCAATCAGAAGTTCAGTAACAGGAATAAGAAGTATCCAAAATTTGATACAGCTTTAAGCACATAACATCCAAGCTGAAGCAAGCAGCCACTTGAACAATAACAGGTGGCAGGTGTATTCTGGATTTAACATTTAAGTACCTCATTGAAATTACCTCAGAATTTCCCGGTCAACAACTCCTTTTCTCCCCATATTGTAGAAGATGAAATCGTACAGTCAGCAACACATAAGTCAATAGTATATAGAAAGTGTCCTATGGTGTCGAAGAGAAGGACACTGCATACCAAAAGACCACAGCCAAAGATCCAACTCCACACTTAACACCTGATACCAAAAGCCATTAAATCATAAGAGAGAACATTAGAGGGATATATTCACGAGGTATATGTGGGTGTACGTGACTGAAGTTATGAAATATATAAGGAAAACAAGAGACAGAGATTGATGGGAGTACAAAAGTATTTTATTGATCACAGAGAGAGGCAGCAGCAAAGAGCTCTGATCAAATAATTTTGTCATTTATCTTTTATCTAAACAGTTACTACAAAAACTATACAGAATAAAACATTTGAAGGCTAGCAGCATATATACCCATGTGGTCCACGGACATAATTTTATGCAGCAATAGCACACAAGAGAAGCCTTAGTCGCAACTCTTTGACATCAACTATACATAACATTCAATCACTCCACCCAATATAGAGAGACCAAAGCTTCTTTGCAATTCACTACTTTCAACAAATCAACCAATAACATAGTGAGCAAACAAATGACAGAGATCCACAAACAAATAAACTGCTCCTGCTACCATATTCGAAAGTTTTAACAGAATGAAATCTTAATTATTTCGCCAATCACATTATAATTTTGGTGTCAAGTTGAAATGGCCAAATGATACGCAACACTAATTGCCATAAGTACCTTCCTACATTATAAACTTTACTTTCATTTATCCATTTGGTTACAACACAAATTTCTTCACTCTTACTTTTTCGATAAAATATTCTTCTCAATACTTACATCAAAATAAAATAAAATTTCTACACTTCTGCTTAATTACTAAAATTGTGTTTAAAAATGTGATATGGACCTGCTTTCCAGATTTGACACGGAACAAATCTCTCATCTTCTCAACAGCATAAATGGAGCAAGCCCGTATCTCCACTTCCTCTTCACTGCCTGAAGTTATTTCATGGTTAGACTCGATAATATTGCCCAGAGATGAGCTGTATCTTAGCACACCAAGATTCCGCAGAACAGCTGGGACAATGTAGTCTGCAAATATGGTGATTGAACCTATGTCATTGAACTCCCCATAACCTTGGCCCTTAAATGCACCCCATATATCTGCTGCAAATATCTGAGCTCTTTTATAAAAGAATACTTGGTGACCTTTGTATACTGTGTGGTCTCGGAAGCCTGAATTATGCATCCATTTAAAATTAGTCAAACAAGCATATCAGGGTAGAAAACTCAAATACCAGAAACAGAGCAAGGGTGGAGGGGGAGAAACCAGGAAAGTGACATGTAACAAGAGCTACAAGTTGTGCAGCTGAGTTGCCACAAGACTCCACAAGATTGGATGCTTTCCCATCAAAGTTCTTCTCCAGCTCATGCCCGACCTATCCCATGATGCATGCTGTTAATTTAGCAGAAGCTAATAGTCCATCAAAGAAAAAATAATAATTATAATAAACATAACATAAGATGCACATAAAGAATATTGAAAACCAATTAGAACAACGAAGGGTGGAATTAAAGAAGTTGTACGAGTACCAAATGATAGCTCAGAATTACCTCATGCAATAGACGAACTCGTTCATCTTCTAAAGGAAGTCGCCGGGACCATCCCAACAGTTCACGTATTTCAGGTCCTGCAACAAGTATTTTAAATATTTTGGTATCGATTGCATGCAAGGTCAAGCTTCACAAATGTTTTGATGAATGCAGTAACACTTCCTGAAAAGAGTTGTGCCAGTTCCAGAATTAGAAGAAAGAAAACCGATGGAATTTAATGATAATCCAGCTTTTTATCCCTTTGTCTCATCCACTGTTATAAGCAAGCATTACAGTGCTCATTCCTCAACCCCTCACCCCCCCCCCCCAACAAACAAAAAGGGTGGAAGCAAATCCCTTAATTTCTTAACTGAGAAAAAAACTTTAGGCATTTGCTGGTAAAACTTGTGGATAAATTCTTATTCATGACGTTCATAATGGGTCTAATCTGCATTTCTCACCTACAATCAGCACAAAGCAAGATTGCCACATTTATACTAAGCAGAACCACACCCACCACTTGAGAACAACAGGATTAATTAAACAAAGAGATGAATTCCAAAGCAAGGCATATGCAATACCTGAGTACTTCTGTAGACGAACAGCATCAAACACAGACTCATCATGTTCCAGGGCTTTCTTTAGCCCTGATGCCAAATGATCATAACTCAACTCCTCATCTATCAATCATAAGCAAGGTAGGCAGTAAGTAGTTGAAATAACAAACTTGGCAAGAATTATCATATAATATACAGAATACACATAACAATCAATTAGACAATCTTGTAAAATGCTAGACCATTTAATTCACATGGATGAAGTAAATGAAGTTCATCATAGTGAGGAC
>JAOVVI020012325.1:0-12286 GCA_028571085.2 Nepenthes alata | reverse complement strand
GGATGATACTAAAAATTGTAAAAATATGTATCATTTTTTTAATATTAGTTGGATGCAAAAGATTGCAATAGAAATGCAACCATTTTTAATTTTAGTAAAGAGGACTCTAAAAGTAACGGTAATAGTTGATTAAAAAAGTAGGATGACATTAAAAATTGTAAAAATGTGCATCATTTTTAAATATTAGTTGGACGTAAAAGATTGGAATAAAAATATAACTATTTTTATTTTTAGTAAAGAGGACTCTAGAAGTAATGGTAGTAAAAATGTAAGTTGTTGGGTCCTGTGCTAAGGCCCACGAACGATAGACGCTCAGCCCAACTGCGTAGAAAGCCTATGTGGCGTCCAGCTGGCAGAAGTCGACGAAGACACTGTATCGCATTAATGAGCTGTCATGAGAAAGAGAAAGCCAGCCAATGAGGGCGCGGCCAACACTGTGACAGCGGCTCAGGCGGCTGCCCGCAAGCAATCAGCCAATCCCTGTTCAGGGGGAAACCAAGAGTGGCCGGCAGCGCCCAGGAGCCTGCCTGCCATCGCAAACAACAGCCGACATGACCGGCGCACCATGACAGTGACCAGCGGCCAAAGAACCCTAGCAACGGGCATTCTCGCGCCCAGTGTCCACAGGGAATGAGCCTATAAGAGCTCCCTTCCTCCACAGAACGAGGCTCTTCTTCCCTCTCCCATCATTCCAGAGAACAACGAGAGAAAGCAGCCGAACTAAGCTAAGACTCGAACCCTGAGGCCAAAAACGACCCCTCTACTCTCAGCATCTGGATCCCCACGCCTACTCAAGGCAACAGAAAGTTAGACACCCACTGCGGTGCGATTTGAAAGTCAGGCCTTCCGTTACCTGCTCATTGCATTATCCACTCTGAAACATAAGCATCACTCACGTATCATCAGCACTCATCTACGCACCGCCCAGCGCGCGTGCGATATTTTTATTTATTGCGGGAACTTGCTGACTTGAGCGTCGGAGTAGCCGTGGTGGGAGAAATCCCGCAGGACCTCTGACCTCTCGTTTGTTGATTGTGTTGTGCAAGTCCAGGTTAAGAGATACGGAGACCGAACTTTCGCCCTGACGCTACCACGTGATAGGAAACCGGGAGGCCCACTAATCCGTACAGCAATCGCGGACTCGGGACGCAACATAAGTAAATCCTAAAAGTAACCGAGAGTTATTAATAGATATATTTTTTTATTTTTAAAATTTTAATATATAAAAAATATTTGATAAAATAAATAATATACAATATATTTTTTTATAATAATTTTCTATATTTTTATTTTTCTTACGTATTAAAAATGAGTTATACTGTTTCAGTTCGTCGAACGGCATGGCCTATATGTACGGTTGGCCCAACACAGCGCAGATCACCTACTGTGATAGGTTGGGATATGTTAGTTGTTGTGTCATACCAAGTACGGCTTGTGACATAAATATATAATAATTGACAAAACCCATTATATTTGACTGCTCGAATAAATAAAAAATGGTATGACCCGAGTAGTCAAGTGGGGTCTGATTTATTTTAAATAAAAAATTAAGAATTGTGAATGCAAATGCAATATTCAATTGAAAAACGGGAGTCTGCTATTTTTATAGTAATATTAATTCTTTTAAAATACTAGTCATAGCTATATATTTAATATTGTATAATAATAAAATATCTAAATTATTTGCCAGATTAGATCTATTACATATTTGAATTCTAATATTCCTAAAATTTTAAAAAAATCCGTTATTATAAATGAATAAATAAGATATTATGGCATTAAAAATACTCCCAAAGAAGCTAAAAATATCCCACCAACACAACTCTAAAAATAACACTTTCATAAACATGGCAGAGGCTAAAGCTCCATATACTACATGAAAAACAGTCTTAAGTAGACGTGGTACATCAAGAATAGAGCTGAACTGATAGGCATGGGATAGGCAGCTTAGTTTCCAATCAGCGGGGCAAATTAAACTGCAACAGATCAACAATAAACAGCAAAAGGGCACAATATCATCAGATAATACAAACTAAAGGGCATGCTAATTGGACCAACGAGAGCGACAAAGACAACCTAAGACTTCTGGCAGAGTGGCCTTGTGGCCGACCTTTAGACTTTGGTGCTGATCAAATCCGTTTGGCCAGGTACATGGCCAGGGCGTTAATCGGTTTTGACGGGTCCTCACTACCCTTTTCTCTGCACCGAACCTTGATCCTAGCTAGGTAATCGACTGGGATCCATCCAAAGCTCAACATCGCCTTTTCCCCACGGCTGTCTGGGTCTTGCATCACCCGCGACTTTTCCACCCATTTTGGGTCGTAGGTCACCTGGTACCAGGCCGATGCCTTCTTTTCATAAAACCCATTTTTTTCCTCTTGAGAGAGTTGGCCATGATAGCTGACCAAGTTGTCAAAATACTGTCTAAATTCTTTCTTCAATGCACTGTAAGCATGCTTGAGCTTTTCCTTCAGCTCCCCTTGCTTCCTACTGCTGTACCTGGGCATCGACCAAACGTGGCCGGTCACAGCTTCTTCCTCCCCTCTCACTTTATACTGTCCGAGTAACCCGCTTAGCTGCACATCGTATGAACACTTGAGGCGCCATGCATCGATCATGAAATCGGATGAACCAGGAATATTGAGTTCTTGATCATAAGGAATATCTTCAGGACTGAAACTGAGCTCGGAGGTTGCTGGCGTTTCACTGTCAAAAACGTCTTTGATCCGACGGTAGATCCTTCCTAGGATCTTGCCCGACTTGTATGTCTGGAATTCTGGTTTGCCCATGAAGTCGGGATACGTTTTGGGTTTTAGCTCAGGAGGCATCGTCACGAGCTTGCCAGTCTTCGGGAAATCAACGGCCGTAGCAGCAAGTTCCGCCAATTTCAGGCAGTTTTCATCGAGTGCTCCATTCTCGCTGAGATCGGCATGGACTACGTGGGCATTGCAGATGGTGCCCAAGCTCTCGTTCACCATATTCTTTGTGAAGAATTCTATTATGTCCTGAAATAAATCATATTATGAGAAATTGTTCGGGAGGGACAATTTGCAAGCAAGATATATGAGTGAAAATATTGAAAAGTTGACATTTATGGGAAGACTCAACGGTTAAATGAAATATCGACCAATATTTAGAATATCAACTGATATATATCAGTATTGGCCTTGGACATCGACATTTGTCAACAATGAAAAAAAATTGCAATATTGGCCAATATTTGCCCCGGATTCTGATTTTAAAAAATATTGCCCATGATGCATCCCATGTCGATACATATTACCGGATATGATCAATAACTATACTGATATTATCATTCATGCTCTCAACATGACAAGCTCATATTTATCCCACTTAAACAACAAGCATTACAAGGCATAATGGTAAAGATTGAATCTAATATGAATCTATACTATCTAGGACATCAAGCACACCGCAAATTTATAATCCATCAGAAAAAGGATAGCGCTGCATATGCAAAAATCTACATACTGAAAATTCCATGATTTTCATCTTAAAAACAATTATAGTAGTCAAAGTCACTATAAAATCCTAATTTTGGTATTTACCCGCTTGGTAATAAAAGAGTTTATTATTATTATTATTATTATTTGGGACAAAAGAAGCATAGTGTCATAATCACAAATTTGAAAAGAAAGTTCGCAGACTCGGTTGAAAAAGAACAGGTCAGATAGTTACCAGATGACTGACAGGGCGCGGAAGTTCCTTAGTCACAGCAGCCACATAATCCATCGGCGGCCAGCTCGTTTTGCTCGGGGGAATAAGATTTGTGTCCCATGTAACAAAATAGAGATCCCCATCAAGGTCGCTTCCCGATGCCTCGTTTGTATGAGGCCTATCCCCCTTCTGCGGAAACACGAGACAATCGAAAAGGTGACGCAAGCCAGGGGCATCAACTGCCTCCAAAACTCGAATATCTCCAGGATGAAGACATGGATTCTTAGCTATTACCACCAAACCTTTAATTACCTCTAAATTTTCCTTTATCTCCGAGAACCCGGGCCCATGCTTGGCAAAAGAATTTTCCAGTGAATTAGTCGATACTTGAATAAAGCACTGGCCTTGTTCAAGTGCACCAATCTCATCTAAGCAGCCCATCAACCACCTACCTGATGGAACAAAAATCCTGGCCTTCTCCAGAAGATCGGCCAGCTGTGCAGCTC
This sequence comes from Nepenthes alata, assembly GCA_028571085.2. Lineage (NCBI taxonomy): Eukaryota > Viridiplantae > Streptophyta > Magnoliopsida > Caryophyllales > Nepenthaceae > Nepenthes > Nepenthes alata. The sequence goes on along the minus strand of JAOVVI020012325.1, from coordinate 8,102 downwards.
TCACACAGTTCAACATCCCTCGAAGATGAGGTTCGGTCTCGGGCTTAAAGCCTGAACTTAACATCAATGCTGCAGTATTCCCCTGCTCTCCACACGACGCTGTTAGGACATCAAAGGCTACATCCGCATTTACAAGCATCTGATTAAGTCTAGAAACCATTATTTCCAGCATTTTCCAGAATATTTCATCTGGAACATTCAATGTGGAAAGCAGGGTGATTATCTGCCTGTTCAAAAATCCGGGTTGAAATCGCGTCCACGAGCAGACTTCAAGCACTGTGTGGGTCGACTGGAACTTGTTCATGCTTGGCCTAAGAGACAGTTTGATACCGTTACTTTCACCAGGCCAGCAAGCCACAACTCCTTTGCAGCCAGCATAGCGAATCTGATATGCACAAGGTGTGTTGTTCAACTGCAGCTTTTTGGCAACCTCATCTGCAAGATCAGGTGTTATAATGCCAATGCCATCCGAGAAAACATACTGATTTCTTTCGATATCCGGAAGCTCTGAATTTACCTCCAAAGATGGAACTTCAATGGCGGCATATGTCGATGAAAAACACTGCCCCATTCTAGCAGCACATTTTGCAACATTTCGGTTTTTGAATTTCCCCATCCAGTTTTGAATATTACTCACAGTCAACTTCTTGTCTTTCATGTCTTCAGCAAAGAACCAGGCAGAACGGTCCCTGAGCTGATTGGCCGAGAATGCCAAGAAAGCATACATCCTACCACAAAGGTAGAATCCATGCTTTAATATCGAGTTCACCCTCCTGTATGCCAAGGTTCTTTGCAGATAGGAATTTTTAGTAATCTCCTTAACAATAGGAGCAGCATAAAAGGAAAGAACATGAGAATTAAGCATCTGCATCCCCTCATCCATAAAAGTAACCCTCAAAAATCTATCTGCGACTCCCTTATAATGCCTAAGGACCCTGTTGGAGAGTTCAACTTCAGGAGGAAGACAGTAGGCTCTAGTTGGCGTGATAATCAGCCTCCTAACTTCTGCAACATCATTCAACTGGTTCTGGCCCTTGAGCAGCTTTGGGTTGTTCGGCAGCCAATCTTGCACAAGCTTCAGCCTCTTGCATGCATCAAACACCGGGTACTTGTATGAGCATATGTGCTTCAATGCAGCCATGTTGACCTCCTTCGATTGATTTCTCAGTAAATCAAGGAATTGGTCAGATAACTGATGCTGGTTTATTATTCCTTTGTGCATGACAGCATTCAGCATGAATGTTATCTCAAATGGCACACCTTCTTCATGTTGAACACAGAAAAATGGGTCGGACAATGGCATGCCAAAACCAGGTTCATACTGGATGTTAAGCTGCTGTCTGGGGCAGTCACAAGGGACTCTTTGTTCTCTGAGATAATCCATCGACTTTTCAAGTTTCGGACCATTACGAGGAGGAATAGATATTCTATAATAATCACACCTGCCAATGGCCCCACCGGGTGTGAAATCTGTGGTTCGGATCCAAGGATCATCATCATCTAACAAGTCAAACGGGACTGAATCATAGATGTCATCATCAGCAGTTCTGTAATATATTTGGGGAGATGAACTCAGATGCAGCATGATTATCAAAGACGAAATGTCCTTGTACCTCTTGACCTCAATTATGTCCCTTACCAAGAACTCCACCTTAAAATCACATTTAATTACAGCATGTTTGTTTTCGCTTTTAAAAGCAAAAGCAATATCCCGAGTGAAGAGGAATTTGCAAGTGCCATCGAAAGGATCGACATGAAAATCGACCCCTTTAGCAGGCCCTTGCCAACCAACAAGGAACTCATCTCGGCTAGCCAGGATTCCAACTTCAACACCAACATCTGATAGCTTAAATGGGATACTTTTCCTCCTCCTCTGATTAATGCGGAAAGGATTCTCCGGCCCTAAAGTGACCTTCAATTGCTTGTTCACCAACATGAGATCCCCATGGCCAGCAGCATCTAGAACCCACTGCACTGATTCTGGACTATCAAAATGCACAAAAGCGTGTGGTTCTACCTTCTCATACTCAGTTCTTTGAAGACTGATGGTGTTCTGAACTCCAAAGTCAGGGTAGGATTCTGGTGGGGTCCAAGAATTTTTCAGCCTACACCTCCACACGGGGACTCCAATTTCATCCTCTAGGTACTCTGCAAGCTGTTTAGCCGTGACATAATCGCCAAATCCACCAAAACTAAGTTGGGTTACCACCATATCCTTTTCAGTTCCTTCAATTGCCATCTCTTTGCTATATAGTTTTGCCTGGGTGAGGAGAATGGGAGTTCACCGGAGAGAGTATCAATAATATTGAAAGGAACGTCAACCAGAATGCCAGACTAGTACCTGCATATGAATTTGCAAAAAATAAGCTACGGTCTCCACGTTAATGTTGTTTATTTTACATTTGCCAAAGCCAAAGAAATTCCCATACAGATGGAGTGCCTCGAAACTCACATTAAAGAAAGGATGTAGGAGGAAGTTGATAGTAGGAAAGAAATTACTGTACATGGTGACCACTTGCTCAAACTTCTCAAAACACAACACTGCCACCATTTCAATGGAATTCATAAGCACAAGGCACCTAACAAATATCCAAGATCTTCTTCCCACTTATCCAACAGTGGCTGATGAACAGACAACACTCCAACCCCAATCCTCTCACCCCCAAAAATCATGTGCATGTTAAAAGACAATCCCAATACTCTTATAGAAACATAAACATATATTTGTCTATTTATTTGAACATTTGGGACTCAATCTTGTTCACATCATGAACTTTTCTGTTAGTTGAATTGTTTGTACAGCCAAAAATAAAGGACATGAACCAGAGTCAGGTCAAAAATTTACTAAGAAAGTTGACAGTCTACAGGATAATCTACAGGAGACAAAGTATAAATCCCCACCCAGCTGAAGGACGACAATTGGCTAACACATAGATGTACCTGAAAATGTGGCATCCATCATAGCAGAAAAAAAAACAAAACTTAAAATTTGTTGGGTACAAGTGTGCATCAGATCCACAAAAGCCACCAACTAGGAGAGCCCCACAACTTAAGACACGACACTACCAACCTGACTTAGAAGCTAGCGCCTCGCCAAAAGGAAATGGAAGACCAAGTCAACAACAAAAAGGACACGCTACCATCAGATTACAGACTTTAACATAGGTTATTGGTAAGCTAATGGGAGAATTTAGAATCTAAGCACTTGATACGCTGAAAACGCAGCAAGCATGCTAGAAAAGAAGGTTGACGAAATAGATGTTGATGGGATCCCCAAAAACCTTAGGCAGAAATCTTGAAAAAAGTACAACTGCCTATCTAAATAAGGATACACAGCCAATCAGCCTCTCCCTCTCTTTCAACGACAACTTTTGGCCCCCAATTTATAATTACTGCATCAAATGTCATTTTAAATGACACAAATTTGAATCCTAAGAGCTCCAACCAAAAACAAAGAAGAAAATCTCTCTCTCTGTGGCATCCCTACACCCACATTCAACGGAGGGTTAAAACTCCCTCCTCAAAAAGAGGGCCTGGTTAGCAAGTTTGCCCTAGGAACATTGACCAAGCTTGAAGGGAAGACATTTACAACTCTCTTTATTGAACTCAAGGACTATTCCAAGGGTGAAATCTCTAAGCCCCCACCCATCGCAAAATCCAAGTATCACTCGGCAATAAGGCAACAAGGGACTAGACTCCCGAAGGCTAACATCTCCTTCTCAACCAATATGAGCGTTCACCCTATCCTAATAATCCACCTAAATACAGGATGTTTGTAGCTAAATTTAAGGACATGGTAATCTCTTTATCTCTCATTATTTTTTTCGAGTGTATACTGACATATGTATCAGAAGGGTATACCCGGGAGAAAACTAGGCCTCCTTGACTTTATTATTTGTGTTGCACAATATCAAGGTCATAACATTCGAGCTCATATTTTACTTTGGACGATCATTGACCTGAATAAGACCATGGTTCAAATATGCATTATGATGAAAAGCACTATAACTTAATACAAGCACAACAAAAAATGTGGTGAATTTGTACTGTATTCGTTATTTGATTACATTACACGGCATTTCATTTCACACCCAAAATAGAAAGCAAGTCCTTAGATTGGAAAGACAAAATCGTGAAACCATCTCTTTTAAGCTTAAAATCACCATAAGCTTCATCTAAATTTGATAACATACTGAAAAACCTGAAAGCATCCATCTTAAAACCAAAAAAGGTTACTAATAACTGCTTTCATTCTTTATCGACAATTCTTTTAAAAATCTTAAGCACAGGAATCATATAATAGAATCCACATTCACATATTAACAACTCACTTCGTCTTGTCCAAGCCACCTAAAGAACCTAATATTTTTCAGGAAATAGGATAAAAAGCAGTGCCTATTGACACTGGCATAGCTGTTTGGTGAAAACATTTATGCATTTAACTGTTAGACAAAGAAAAGGATATGGTATCAGGTGAACCCATCACCATGAACGATCAGCAAGAATTTGAAAAACATACAAAAATAATTTTTTTTTCTGCCACATTAAAACCAAAATTAGCTACATAAGCACCCAAAATATGAAATGCATCCTAAGAACAAACATATTCACTGAACATTCATAGACGACTAATCTGACCAGAAATAGCAGGTGAAATTTATCGCAAGCGTATATATATGTATAAGTATATGTGTGTATATTTGTAATTATATGTATGTATGTATAAATCTAACCAGAAGACAGCCCACCTGATCAGGGTCATTCAGCCAAGAAAATAACCGATCAGCGCACAGTAATCAGAAACACGATAAATCTTCACGATTAAGGCATCTAATGAAAAGCATGCAAGAACGAGTCTTCATAATCGCACATAAATAGAGACAACTAGTGATACAAAAAAGAAAATAAGAAAAAGAAGATAAGGCAGGGTCACACGTACGAATTGGTAATTTCTCATAAACAGAAAACCTAACACGCATAATGCCACTGAAATGACCTTGACACGATAATTTTCACTTTCAAGAATTCACTTTTCATGCTGCCATTCAACAGAATAAACGCGAAATGATCAAAACCAAGCTCATGAAAAGACTCGGTGGGTGTAGGAATTTACACAGCTTCCATTTCTAAGATCGGAAAAGTTAGTATTCGAACCTCATTGGGTGATCAACTTCATCGGGAAAGAATGACAGCCTTCGAAAGACAGATCGAATCGCTCAGTGAGAAAGAAGTGCTCTTATGGGATTGCTTAGTGGAGTAATACTTCGAGTCTTTATAGTCGTCTTGCCCAGCAAAAAGTCAAGACCACGAGAATTCTTCCCGCTTAAGATTTGTCAAGAGGTCGTTTTACACAACTTCTGAGTGGAGAATGACATCGTCATTCCGCGTGCAATTTCCACAGCCGGAGACTTGGGGCGTACTCCAGCTGACGAAGACGAGGGACGGATTAGAGCACAGCTGAAAGCATCGCTTCGGTTTCCCTATTTACGTAGATGAGAAAACTAATTTATTCTTTAGATATTTAGTTCATCCCATTATAATTATTTATAACTTATATATATATATATAATTAATAAAATATATTAATAAAATACAACGAATGAACTATAAATAAATTATGTATTGATTAAATAATTACCGTTATTTTTATAATTTTTTTAAAAAAAATAATTTATAATTTCTATATAAGTTGTTTTAGTTCTTTTAAAATATATTATTTTGTCAAGACTCCAATTATAATATTCTTTATAGTTGTTATAATTATGAAATGTATGAAACTTAAGATTTATCCACAATGTTTATAAAAAGTTTTATATATAAAAAATATAAAATTACAGTTAGATATAATATAAATAATAATATTTATAACTTTTCATAATTTTAATATTCATAGTGCTATATTTATTAAATAATTTTGCTAAGTCTTTTTTACATTTTAAATAGAAAAACAAATTAGCATACAATGACGTAAAATTACAAAAACCTATTAATATAATTATATGGGTTTAGTAAATTAAAACTATAAAACCAAAAATGTTATTTTTAGAATACATTAAATTTTGCTAAATATTTTATCAATTTATAAAATTAGTGGTTGTGTTTTGAGAGGACAAATATACACCGATAATTTCTATAATGATTATATGTACAAATTAAATTTGATATAATTTTAAAATGACCTAATTTTTTTCACCCCTACATATTTATTTTGTTAATTTGATTTTTTTTATTTCAAATCTTATAAATTTCAAGTAGAATGTGATGGGTATATCATGATATGAGCTGGCCCATGGTCAAAAAAGGCTCAAATGGCCTGTTGGATGGTCAACTTAGATAACGGCCCAACAGGAGGCGAAAGCTCAAATCATGAAAAATCCAAGACGGTCAACGCTACCAGCAGGTGGCCAACTCGCGTACAGACGGTCAACTCAAGCGTTGACCGAAAGTTCTGTAGTAGTAGGCCCAAAAAGGCGTTAAACCTGCTACGGCCCATGCCCAAATCGGCAGACGAACTCGAGCACGAAAAGTAACGACCATTTCATGATCACCTGCTTTCCTAAAAGCTGATTTTCTCTAAAAAGGGGGCAATGAACTCAGCGCCAATAAAACAGTTACAAAAGCATGAGGTGATTTGGATATCTATTATACTGTTCAGAAGGAAAATGATCTATCAAATCAAACTTGTCAAGCCCACAAACTCAAGAAAGGCCGCCATTGCTAGTCCAGAAGAACACGCCACCTTGCCCAGAGAAGGTGGCTCTTCTTTTGTCCATATAAGCTTAAGGTCTTCATTCTGGAAGACAGATACACACATGCTCACGAACGCATACGCATACCCACACACAGAGACAGAAACATAAGCTATATTACTCACTCTCTAACTCGTCTTCTTGAGAATATTCAGAACAAGCTTCTTAAAAGATTTCTTACAGTCTAACCTACGAACGCTTACAAAGTTTGAATAGAGACTCATTTTCTCTTTCTCTCTGCACAAACGTTCATCCTCCAATCCCACCAAAGGCCTCTAGATTTCAAAAGACCTTTACGACTTTTTGAGAATTATTTCCTAAAGCTTCTATGTTTTCAGAACGCCGCTTCCTCACGCTCTCTGGGAGCAGGATGCGAGAACTCATATTCTCAACGGGCCAACACTCCCAACCATCCAACACACTCTCTCTCCTCTACTTATCAGTTACCTTCCTTCCTTCGAATACTTTTTACTGACTTAAGCGTCGGAGTATTTTTGATGGGACAACTTCCCGCCGACACACTGACCTCTTGTTCACTTTAGTGGTGTGTAGGATTCAGACTCAATGAACGGAGTCGGATCGAGCTATCCAAACGAATCTGAATCTATTCAAAATCGGATCCAAATACGTATCAGAATGGACTTCTATTTTAGTTTCATATGCTCTCTTTAGAAGTAGATTTTAAAAATTATTGTATTTAATAAAAATTTAAACGAATATGTACCTATAACTTAATAGCTCAAAATGACCTAAATAAAATCAATTCTAGCCATAATTTGGATTACTTACCAATTGATTAAGAACTTTGATATCAAAGTATAGTTCTTAAGACGATAAAAGTTAGTCGAGAGCAGTTCATTGAAAGAGGTCAAATTGCTTTACTAAATAACTTACTATTCATATTTAACTGAAATTCTATATTATTAGCTAATATTCAATCAAAAATATATATCAATTTATGATTTGTACATTCGAACATGATAAGCTATCTCTCTGATCTATAATTTATAATGTATTTGGTGTTAACCGACTAAAAGATTATCAATTTTTTACTCTTAAATAATCCTATTATGAGAAAAAATTATTCGTGTTAAGGGTCACATTTATGTTTATTAATAAGAGTATTAAAAATTCAAATACAACCTCTACAATTTATGAAAATAATTAGTTTGTATAAATTGATGAAAATATAAATAAACACATAATAAAATGACCCAAAATGCGAACATTAAAGTCATTTTTATTAATTTAATAGTTTTAATTATATTTTATATAAATTAATAATCCTCCACCTCTCGATAAAGGCGCCTGTAGCTCAGTGGATAGAGCGTCTGTTTCCTAAGCAGAAAGTCG